>JANRMT010062799.1:1323357-1382476 GCA_026402145.1 Polypterus bichir lapradei
ACACAATGGGCAGCACATTGAACACATTTTATAAGTGGTCAGAAACTTGTAAATAACTCATGAAAGAATAAAGTTACATTAAACCCAAGCACACCATTGTTTTTCTTGTGAAATTCCCAATAAGTTTGATGTGTCACATGACCCTCTTCCTATTGAAAAAACAAAAGTTGGATCCAAAATGGCTGACTTCAAAATGGCCACCATGGTCACCACCCATCTTGAAAAGTTTTCCCCCTCACATATACTAATGTGCCACAAACAGGAAGTTAATATCACCAACCATTCCCATTTTATTAAGGTGTATCCATATAAATGGCCCACCCTGTACATTATATTCATAGTGTTGTACAGCATTACAAGCTCAGGAACGGAAGTGCACTAATTCAGTCCACCAATCTACCAACTCAGTTATTTAGTTTGTATTTATTAATATAAAAAGAAACAGTGTAATACATGGATAAGGATAAGATGCATATCTTTCAGTCTTGGGAAAATTCTTTTGGGCTTTACTTTATTGCTTGGTTAGCAAATTGATCAGGTTTTCTAAGCATCTAATAAGAACATACAAGATCATACAAACATCAGTTACTGATATTACTGGGTTTTAAATAAATAGTTAAAGTAAACACTGGTATTAGTTGCACAATTTACCTGTGTGTGATGTTGGGAGTGCTACTGCAGTATACAGAAAATTCACCTTTCAGCTTGGTTTGAATAGTCAAGAACTCTTGGATATGGTACCGTACATACATAATTAATATCCGAGTGAACATATATTTTTCATATACCAGTAGCCTGGGGTACACAAAAGTGGTCCTACAGAGCTGCGTTTTTTCATCTCATCCAATATGTCAGTCATCAACCACTCTCACTTGATAACAAAAATTCTTGTCCTGGACACTATACCCGGGGACTTATCACTGCAATCAAATGAACTTGGCAACATATTAACATATCAAAACATATCTCTATGGTTTTTGATAAGATGTTATCTGCTCCGTGTAATTTTAACAGAAACACTGTTATGTGTGACAGGTACTAATTAATCATTCCTATCTGGTGTCATCGGAAAAAAAGAGTACTGATTTCTAAGCTTAAAAAAAAAAGTATATAAAAAAGACAGCAGAAATCGCAAAAAGATTTTTTAATTTGGTACACTGTATTACTCCCCAAGGTAAAATTGTCTTTTTGTATGACCCTTGGGAATCCGAGCACAGGGTCAGCAACTGAACAGCACCCTCCTGGAGCAATTTTCAGGTTAAGCGCCTTGCTCAACAGCCCAGCAGAGTACTACTCCTTCTGGCAGAATCAGAATTTGAACTTGTAACCTTCCAGACACCAGCACAGATTCTTTGTCTCAGAGCCACCACCTCTGCACAAATCAGTTAAAAGTATATAAAAAAAATCTAATTATACCAGTGACTGATTGAACATTTAGGCATTTTTTATCCAAAACTTGCATTCACTGTGAACAACCAGGATGGGGTTTGCTCAGTCAGCCCATAGCCAACAGACAGATAAAAGAGAAGATGGAATGTGTTCTCTTAGAGCTGCAGCCATAATACAACCAATATATCTCTTCTCTGAACAATAAAACTACAGAGATATTAGTCATTTATTGTTTAACCAGCATAGTCCTGAACAGAGTTGCAGTGGTTCGGAATGGATGGGTTGGGGGGGATGGGGTTGGGCGCTGGACCCTGTGTCAGCTAGCGTAGGGTGCAAAGCAGGACCAAATACTGGACAGGGTGCCAGTCCATCATAAGCACGTGTGTGTACACACACACACACACACACACACACACACACACCCCAACCACACAGTAGGGCCGATTTACAGTATTGTCACCAGTCCACCTAACCTGCATGTCTTTGAACTGTGGGATTAAACCAGAGCATCCAGGAAAAAATCCGCATAGACATGGGAGGTCTTTGACCATTATACATCTAAGGCATTTCCTCGATACAGACATTGTGCAGTGGATGTCTTCAGTCTGTCCATTAAGTAGGCTTACTCCATAAGGGTGCAGCAATCTTTCATACCCTTATGAAAGCCAATCAAAAAAACATACTTTGGGTGACCATTAATCTACATGGAATACACTGTCCACTGAATTTGCACTGATCAGCATGACAGCTGTTAGGAACATCCTTTATTATGCCAATAAATTTATTTATTTATTTATGTTATGGTTTACTTTTGTGTGGCTATTTGTGCACCTGCTGTAATGTGTTTGGGTTCAACTTGTAATTTGTAATCACCACTAACTGCAAAGCAAACAAAGACAGAATGTCAAAAGACTGCTTGGGAGTGACAACACTGAAGTGACCCAAAAACTGGTTGCAAGATGTTAGTCAAGCAGAGTGGAAAACTGAGTGCCACATTGGAGGCTGAGGATACTTTAGGACACATACAATCTATGTCCCTCCATCTATATAGAGTCGTCTCTCCACATCAGCGGGAAATTGGCTCCTGGACCTCAGATGCTCAAGTCTTTTATATTAAAAATGGTGCAGTATTTGCATATAACCAATGCACATCCTCCTGTATACTTTAAATCTTCTCTGGATTACTTATAATACCTAATACAATAAATGCTTTGTAAATAGGTATTATATTGTATTGTTTAGGGAATAATGACTTTGCCAACTGGTATGCCATTTTTCAAAAGTTTTAAGATTTTTATTTTCTCTTCAATAGATAGTACTTTATGCTCCCTCTTAGTCTTCTGAGCAATTGAATTGACCACTCAATTGCTTTTTAGAAATTTATTTTTTCACAGAAACAAACGCACGATGTGATACTAAGGCCCTCACAGCGCCTTACAGTCAGGATTGTGTTTGCCACTGTGCACAATTGTTTCCCTTTCAATTACCGGTTGAAGCTTTAGTATTTAATTTACAGTATGCTGATTACCTGCAGGTTGTGTGTGTGTGTACAGACCATTTCTTGCCTGCACAGTTTTTTGTATGCACAAGCTGTGTATAGATAACCTTGCCGAAGTATAAAACCACTGCCCTGCTGGTCAGATATCTGCGGGCTGATGATAGATGGCCTCACTCTGATTGGCTTGAGGGAGTGCAAAGGTTTAAGCAAATCCAATATTAGTTGAACTTTTTGGATAGTGATTGTTTAGTCTTTGATGTTTGAGTCTCTTTATTTTCCAGAAAAAAAAAAAAAAACACATTTTATATTATATATATTATATATATATATATATATATATATATATATATATATATATATATATATAGACTAGCACCCTGCCTTGCGCCCTGTGTAGGCTGGGATTGGCTCCAGCAGACCCCCGTGACCCTATAGTTAGGATATAGCGGGTTGAATAATGGATGGATGGATATATATATATACTGTATATATGTTTTTTTTTTTTTTTTTTTTAAACTGCGGGAGGTGTAAACATGGAAACAGTTTCCTAACTTGGCAATTGGTAATGCTCAGAAACTGGGGTAGGATAGCTAAACTAGAAAGAGCTTTCCTTTAATAAAGGTAGCAATTGCTAGAGAATGGGGCTGATTGATGTACAGAGTAGACCAAAGCTGGTGTGGTGGCTCAGCAATTGACTACTATATAGAACTAAGAGTTTACTCCTATGAGCCGTTTAATTCAACTCCTATGAAAAGAGAATATGCCTATAGACCATTTCATTCTTATGGATTCAGTGCAGTGCTTGACACTCAGTATTTTCAAGTTTTGGTTTAAAGAACTTTCTAGATTTAGATTTTTTCTTTTCAAATATTTTCAATCTGTGGTTGGTTGAATCTGAAGATGCAGGCTGTACATAAATATGTATCTGTATATACAATTAGCCATATATCTAAATATACATATATATCTATATAAACAAAGTAAGCATGGTAAGATGCTACAGGGTCTACATTGCCCAAGTTGTTTTTTTATTATGGGTGCCACTATATTGTGCCATTTTCATATATAGTTGCTATGTTGTTACTATCTATGGATGCTGGGAATGCACATGGCATGATGTCATCTACATGACTGCATAAAGGTCGATGCTGTACGCTTCCTGGGTACCTGTGATTGCAAATAGAACCTTCAAATATTTGTGAGAGTGTCTTGATTAGTTATTACAGCAAAACAAGTTAGTGCTTATTGTATTTTGGACTACAAATGTTTAGTTTATGATGGGAATGATAACAGAATGGGCTGATCTTCTGGCTTCAAACTTGGCTAGGCCTCTGAGTACATCTCATGTTCTGATCCTTCATTCTGTTCATACTGCCTCTCACCATACAGGACAGTACAGATAAACCTTTTGCTGTCCAATTTTAAGTATATATACTGACTGACACTATAACTATTTTTCTTAGTTAGAAAATGCTTTTTATGTATTGAATCACAGCATCTAGGCTAAGTATAGGTGTATTCAAAGGAACCCAGACAACATATCAGAGTGTCACACTGATCACATGTTGCTTTTCATCTCTGACTGAAAAATAATTTTGGGGAAACTGATAAAGATGGACAGCTGTGGAATTCCCACTTGCTGAAAATATACATAAGCTTGAAAATGCATTTTGTATTTAATTGTCTGCCATGCTTGTACATACATCCTGATAACATCTCAGACTTCAGTTGCTGGGAAAAGTAGGAATAATGATTGTACTTACTATAAAAATCATAATCACATAATCCTCAAACTACTGAAGAAGAAAAAAAACCCAAAACTATTCACTTTTAAATTTTCAAACATAGCCAAAAAATATTTTGTATATTCCTCTTTGCTCACATGATGAGGTCTGGTGTCAAATCTAAAACAAGAGTCAAAAAGACTAACTACCGAATGAGTGATCAGCCCACTTTCATTTTTACTCAATTTTCCAGACAATGTCTCACAATGCATTGGGTTATTGTTGATCATATGCCCCTTGGACAGCAGGTCTCTTAGGTTAGTGACAAAATATCAGAGTGATGGTTCTATAACTCTACTGTCAGCACAAATACTCAGGAGCAACACAGACTGTTACATGTATTTGCATGGGCTAGTGGACCGAGTAAATGAAGTATGATTAGTGAGCAATAATGAGGGAAAGCGGAGTTTGAAAAAGAGTCACATTCAGCTTTCACCATTTAAGAATGCCCATTTGGCACTGCCAATTTCTAGCTCAAGCTCTGATGTGGGACATTTGTAATGCAATAGCTACAGGCCATACTTCAACAATTAACTAATGGATATATATTGTTGGTTTTTACTTTAGTTAATCAGTTTCAAAGTACTTAATTCTTTTTGTCTGTTTAAACATACTTGTGTCTTTAGGTGTTCTAAGTCTATATTTAGTAGTCTATAAAAGGTATACTTGCATTTTACCCAAGACGTTGCTACATCACTCTCAGACAAAATAAACCAAATTGAAAGAGTGCAGCAATGTGATGTGTAAGCAGATTTCTTTCAGCTTGACATCATCTATGAAGCCTATTTTTTGGAATGGGTAAGATGCCTAATCCAGGAACAAAATAAGAAGTGAATGAAACCAATTTATAGAACAAGCAACACAGTGGACAAGAATAGGAATCTTGACAAAACAGTCATGTCATGCCATTTGAAAACAAGACCCAAGATTGTAAAACACTTGGATTCTGCATAAGCTGAAAGCAAATGAGATTCTGACTAACAGAATTTACTGATCAAAAAAGTCAGCAGCAGAGCTCAGAACAGAATATTCTAATCACTTGGCAGGTTTTTCATCCTTCACCACAAACAAAACATGACATGATTTGATTTTTAACCATGAAATGTTCAGTGGTCAGAGAGCTTGAACTACAACAAAATGAACTGTTAAAGCAGACAAGCTGTTAATTAAGAGTACTGTGATCAAACAAAAGGTCATTAGTAAACTACCAAGTGTTCACGGCTAGCCTCTTTCTGTTTTATCTGGCTCTCTGAATAGTATTAGAAAAAACAAAATGAATGAAACGAAAAAAAACAAAACAAAAAAAAACCAAAAAAAAGGAAAGCCAATTATGGGATCACCTGCTGAAGTTGTGGTCTAGTGAGACGAATGGCAGAGGGGAGCTTGGCTCCACTAGGGATGATGGGCAGTTTCCTGTGGCTGGGTGAAGTGGTGAGCGCAGCAACGCAGGTAGAGGAGATGTCAGCGGACTGGCTCTTGCGCAGGCAGGGTGCCTTCTTGTGGAGAGGATCCGAGCGGGTGGAGAAGAGGGCTAGAGGACTTGGGGAGCGGAGTAGGGGACTGGAGATCCGGCTGGGCTCGGGAAGTGGAGGATGAGAAGAGGAGAGCTGTGAGAACATATGGATGGGAAAAGGCAATGAGAAATGATTGCTGCTTTATCCAAAAAACATGAAATATACTGTAACTGAGTCAAACAGTTCATTCTAAAGTATAAGAGAACAGACAAGGGGAACAAATTAAAAGGAGAAACAGAAAATACCACCCAGCTATTTGAGTGCTGCCCTTTAAAGATATAAATGTATATCGAATTGATCTGAAAGAGGCTTAAAATGAGCCAGACACTCTGCAGAATAAAGACAATGTGAGTAAAACGTAAGAACAAGTGACATGAAGGTTTACTTGAAAATATTTCACCTGTTAAAATGTATGTAAATATCAACATATACAAAGATTCATCGCCTCATTATCTAACCTGCTTAACTTGGTTTGGGGTTCTGGGGGGAGTAAAAGCTTCCCTTTATTATAAGACACAAGTCAAGAACTAATTCTGGACAGGACACATTTACCCATTCACTTTGATCTAAAAGATGCAACTATGGGGTGTGGAAGGAAAAGGAAAAAGAAAATAGAAAGAAAAGGCAATGTAGTCAAGGGGAAAACATGAAACCTTCACACAGATAGTAAGTAGACCAAGACAGTCTGAAAAACTACAGAATTCAAGACGCTTTAAAAGATCAGATCCTAGTAAAGCAGTCAATGCAAAAGAAACAAAAATGTCAGAAAACAAAATGATGAAGTCCAACTTAGGCAATACATTGACAAAGTCAGAGTTTAAAAAGTTTTCTAAAAAAATGACTTTATCCCAGTCCATCCTATCAATAAGTTTTCATCGCAAGAAAAGCAAAACATTTGATAACAAAAAGACATTAAGCCCGGTAGAGTTTGCAAAATCCTACTGAACTGTATAAACTTATGCCAAAATGTAAAGATCTCTAAAATGGAACTATATTGTAATATGTCTTTAAGTCCTTAGAGTGAAGAAATATTTAATTTCTCCACATAACCTGCTTTCATTTATGTTGCTACATGTTCCTTTTAGAAAACCTGCTTTAAAACAACTCAAGTGCTGGATTTAGTATTGGCCTGCCCCTGATCAGGCAAGTTGTAGTACATAAACTGAAGTTCCTAGTGATTAGATGTACAATAGGGGAAAAAAAAAATTATTCGAAAAACTTCAAGTGGGTTATCATCAGTGTCAAAAATTAACAGTCCTCTCCAGCCGAAGATTTATTTAGCAGGAGAGGAGAACAATATATAGTCAAGATCTTTTAATAAGATATGTATCCAACAATGTCTTTTTAAGCTTTTGATGTAATCGGATCAACTGGTTTAGTCAGAAAGATATAAATAATCATACATAATCTTCATATCCAGTCATAAAACTCTTTTCTCTATTTAAACCATGTTGTAATGTGTTGAATTTGACTGTCAGTTCAACTTCCCATTCCTTTCTCCCCTGCTGTGTCTTGAAATTGCCCATAAGCACTGTGACCTTAAAATCCTTCTCACAGTGTCCACTGCTGATGAAGTGTGCTCCTACAGGAACATCTCTATTACCTGTAACAGTACTGGTGAGGTTCACACTCCCACTTGCCTTTTGGGAACCTCTTGAACAGCCAAGCAGTGATAACTGTAACTGAGATGAGTTGGACAGATGAGGACACAAGCATCCAGACAAGGGGTAGGTGTAAAAAGTGAAAAAGTGCTTTTATTAAGACAATCTAAATGAAAGTGTTCAAATTAAAATGCAGTGCTCCATCCCTTATGTCAATTAATAAATAATCCATAAAAAACAGTTTAGTCTGTGGAGGTTAAAATCTATCACAAAATACTCCATTAAAATGAGGTTAGAAAGTTCAAAGGCAGGAAGCCTCTTTGTAAAATCCAGTCCCCAGTGTATCCCTTTAAAATTGCAACCTTACTTTACAGGCCTGGGACCCTGCAGTCTATGGCTCCCTGGAGGGTTCACTATCTGAGTCTCCCCTCGCTCTGTCATTCTCCCGCTGCCTCTCCCCAAACTTGCGCGAGAGTGAGCACCACATCACTCCAACTCCCTAAGCCACTCAGCAACCCTGAGCATCAGCCTCACGCTCCTGCTTCCTTCTCCCACCTTAAACCTCTGACTTTCCGTTTATACCTTTCATCTATCTTCTTACTTCTCCCCTCTGCCATGCCAGCTCTCCTTTATATGCCTCCGGAAGTACAGCATTTCAATCACAAACTGTGGAAAACCATTGGAGCTATCAAGAAAGACCACACACTCATGGGCTCCAGCTCCATTTCAACTAACCCACCAACCTCCCCCGCAGCCATGCAAGCATGCAGACTCACAGAGATCGGGCCAGCCATTTATTTATTTAAAATGGACCTCTATTTTGTAGCCAGTGTTTGTCCAGTTTCTCCCATATAGAGTACAATGTTGGGACATTTCATAAACCGAATTAGGTAGACCACATTAGACAATCAACAAGAAAATGATCACTTTATATGATGTTCTTGTTGGCAGTGTGGTATAATTACACAATCTGTATTACAAATGTAAACACAGTTTTTACATCTTTTCTGTTGGTTCATTCAGGGAGCTTCAGACAATTAGTTGCTGCAGGTTTGGTGGTTGTCTGCATGCCAGGAGGGGAGGTTCTGGAAATACATCTCGCAGCGTGTCAACATTATTTAGTTTTTATAATTTTGAGAAATACTTCAAGATGTGGGTTACAGGTGACAACAAATGGAATGCGGTTCTTGTTTTCTTTGGCTTTATATTGCAGTAGGTTGTCTCTAGGTATGGCAATAGCTCCTCTTATTTGAGTGACCGTTGTTTTGTGAGTATAATCTTGGTGTTTCTTTTCTATTGTATATAAACTCAGGGAACTCCAGTTTCTGTACTACAACTTGCCTAAAGAAGGCACTTGAAAGCTTGCATATTGTAATCTGTTCATTTAGCCAATAAAAGGTGTCATTTTGTTCTAGAGGCTGCATGAACAACAATATTTAGCTAGGGGACAATCATGAGTGCTCTGTAAGGAGCACATTGTATGTACAACAGTAATTGTGGAAAACCATTTAGATCAGTTAACATAGAATGTAAACATGGAAAAGAATTTAGATCAGTTAACATCACATTATAAAATGACCTTGAGAGATATTTTGGATGCAGTGGCTCCCATTAAAACAAAAGTGATCAAGTACATAGAAACTCTCCCTGGTTTAATGAAAACACTCGCGCTCCTAAATCAGAGTGTCAAAAAGTGCATGTACAGAGAATGTTAAAAAATATAATAAAGCTATCTTTAAAGCTTGCTCAGATTACTATTCTAAAATAATATATAGCAATAATACAAATCCTCAGGTATGGTTTAGAACAGTGGCTAATTTAACAAAAAGTGAATTCAGATTTACAGCGCAAAATACCAACAGATATTATCAGTACAGACTTTATGAACTATATTAATGAGAAGAAAACAAATATAAGATCCCAGATCTCAGCAACACAGTGCAAACTGCAAACTAGCTTGGCAGCCCCTGTCTCACATTGCATTCAACACTTTAGAAACTTTAATTCTGTAACTGAGCAGGAAGTCTTGACTTTAATTTCTAAAATGAAACCTGCTACTTCTTCCCTAGATCTGATGCCAACAAAACTAGTAAAAAGCGCAATGGATGTTCTTGCAGCGCCTATTCTTAACATTATTAATAGTTCATTATTCCATGGCACAGTACCTGATGCACTAAAAGTGCCAGTCATCAAACCATTACTTAAAAAGTCAGACTTAGATCCACATATACTTAATAATTATAGACCCATTTCAAATTTACCTTTTCTTTCTAAAATACTTGAAACAGTAGTTGCCAATTAGCTTCAGTCACACCTTACGCATCACAATTTACTTGAGAAATTCCAGTCTGGTTTCCGCACTGGTCATAGTACAGAAACGGTACTAACGTGTGTTGTAAATGTCATTCTGATATCCACTGATGAAGGAAATTATGCAGTGTTTGACACTACTGACCATTCTATTTTACTGCACAGGCTGGAAAATGAAGTTAGTCTTACAGGCACCGCCCTCGTCTGGTTTAGTTCTTATTTATCAAATTGACTCCAATACGTACAGAAATGTGCTGACAGTACTCCGTCATTACACAAGAAGCCAGATATGGTGTCCTGCAAGGCTCAGTACTGGGACCTTTACTGTTTTCACTTTACATGCTTCCACTGGGATCTATCATTAGAAAACATCATTTTAATTTTCATTCATATGCAGATGACACCCAGTTATACCTTTCATTAGACCAAATGAAGTTTCTCCAATGTTGTCTTTAATTAGTTGTGTTAGTGAATTAAAGGAGTGGATGGATGAGAACTACTTGCCTTTAAACACAGAAAAACAGAGATGTAAATTATTGGAGGAAATGATTCTGATCACAACAATATTTTGTTATCATTTGACTCAGTTTGAATCACCATTAATTTTGCTGAATCAGCCCGCAGACTCTGCGTTATCTTTGATTCTAGAATGTCATTTAAAGTGCACATTACAAAGTTGTCTAATCATGTTTCTTCCATCTTAAAAGTGTTGGGAAATTAAGGCATTTTCTAAATAAGCAAGATTCTGAGAAATGAATTCATACATTTATTTCTAGTAGGACTGACTACTGCAATGTGGTGTTCGCTGGATGTTCAAATTGTTCTTTACAGAGTTTCCAGTTAATCTAAAATGCTGCTGCAAGAATTATTACAAGAACAAGAAAATATGAACACATAACTCCAGTTTTTAAATCCTTACACTGGCTCCCAGTTAAGTTTAGGGCAGATTTTAAAATCCTCTTTTTAATATATAAAGCCTTAAATGGCCATGGTCCAGCTTACTTGTCTGAACTTATCATGACTCTGAACAAATCCAAATCGAATTATGTAATATCATCGCCTGTTGAATTCTGCTCTGTACTTGTAATATTTCTACTGCACTATTATATTGTACGGAGGATTACTTGTGTTTTGTTCTGTGTATTGTATTGTATTTACCCCCGTTTTTGACACCCACTGCATGCCCAACCTACCTGGAAAGGGGTCTTTCTTTGAACTGCCTTTCTCAACGTTTCTTCCATTTTTTTTTTTACCCCTACAAGGTTTTTTTGGGAGTTTTTCCTTGTCTTCTTAGAGAGTCAAATCTGGGGGGCAGTCAAAAGGTAGGGCCTGTTAAAGCCCATTGTGGCACTTCTTGTGTGATTTTGGACTATATAAAAATAAATTGTATTGTATTGTACAGTGGAAATAAGAAGACCAACACATCTCCCTGTTGCCTTGTATGCTCTCGAGGCTCCTCAAGGATAGAAGTTGCTGCCCATATTGGCCTTCCCAGCACAGGAATGAGGTTTATTATAATAACTTTAATTAGCTATTTTTTATAATAGTTAAAATAAAATGTATAAAATGACTAGTTAGTACAGATTGAAAAATGAATTCTATTGTGTTATTCATATTTGTTTTTTTTTTTTTAGTTTATTTAGGTACTTCTTATTTTGCTGCTGTTTTTCTACACCTAATCCTCACAAAATCAATAAATTCTTTCATAGCTCTTACTGAATCTGACTAAAATTCTCCATCACTCCACTGTGTCCAAAAACTTGCTATGCACCATCTATTATGTATTGTGTATTGCATTTGTCATCCCAACAGATGATGCATCACAAACACGTAGTAATAAAGTACATTTTTTCCGTCATATTTACAGATGGCATACCACAGACATTTGAAGTAGTGCATTTTATTACTTGAAATGTTTGTGCCGTGTCATTTGTTAGAAAGAAAGATGCAATGTATACATCTCTAATCACACACATGGGCATGGGGGACAGTTTACAAGATCAAATAGTGGTATCCATCAGCCAGTATGAGGGTTGGTGCTCTCACCTGACCCTCTCTCCTCTTATTCCCCTACATCCCAGTAGAAGACCCTGACTCATAGTCACATCACTAAACAAAACCTAAACAACATAATTTAATTCTTAAGTAACAAATAAGGCACCCCCTGCTGACATCTCTTCTGGCTAATCCTGACAAAATCATTTCCGCTACCATAATTCCCTTATCCTGCCACATCAGTTGCAGATCTGGTTGTCTTGACTCACTCTTTTCCTCCTACCCATCATATTTATAGAGCAGTCTAATGTTTGTTAGCTAGTTCAACTGTGAACTCCGCTTTGTAAAACGTGTTTTCTTCGCTCTGCTGTCAACTGTGAACTCCGCTTTGTAAAACGTGTTTTCTTTGCTCTGCTGTTTTTACCAGTATACGGAGTTGCATTCCCAAACTTTTTTCGGTCTGCTATCTGATATTTTATCATACTGTGTTATATGCCATTTGGTGTGGGACTCATAAAAGCACTGCTGATGTTTGTGAGTTGCCATCTGGTGCAACGACAAACGCAATACATTTTTAGAACTACAAATGTTTGTGATGCACAATCTGTTGATACTTATTTTATTAAAGTTGACAACCTAAAGCTCAACTGACAGCAAAGATGCAAAAATGTAATGTAATAATATACAGCGCTTAAAATTCGTCTCGGATGATCAGGTATCCCACACAATTAAGTAATTCCTGGAAAAATCACATTTTAAATGCACAAATTTCTTGCACGTAATTATTTATTAAAGAATTTCTCTTTCTTATTGCAAGGTTAGTCGATGTGCTTTTCACATTACAGTGTGTAACCTGGTCTAGGTTTAAAAGAAAAAAAAGGGAATATCCAAGTGCGATGTTCGGGTTAATAAAGCTTATTGAAGGAATTGGGATACAAGTTGTGGGGGATGGGTAAGGTTGAGTATATATGTAGGTGTCCTCAGATTGGCCGGGGGAAGACCGCCGTTGTAAGATAGTTAAACAGCAGATGTATTTTAGTTTGGAGAGCCGAAAGAAGGAAAAAGAAAGCACAGTTTCAGGCAAAACACCGAAACGAGTCCAAGTAAGATAGTTGAAGAGAGTACAGGCAGAACGCCGAGACAAGGAGGAAAGAAAAGGAGTTTCAGGCAAAACGCCGAAACAAGACTGAAAGAAAGAAGAAGAAAGAGAGTCATAGTTGAGGCAGCACGCCAAAACTAGACGGAAAGAAAAGAACGAGAAAAGAGAGGCGCTGTTGAGGCAAAACGCTGAAACAAAACGAAAAGACAGAAAGAGAAAAGAGAGGCGCTGTTGAGGCAAAACATTGAAACAAGACGGGAAGAAAGAACGAGAAGGAGAGACACTGTTGAGGCAGCACGCCGAAACAAGACGGAGAGAGAGAGAGAGAGAGTCACAGTTGAGGCAGCACGCCAAAACCAGATGGAAAGAACGAAAGAGAAAAGAGAGGTGCTGTTGAGGCAAAACGCCGAAACAAGACAGAAAGAAAGAAAGAGAAACTAACTTTAGCAACCGGCTAAAACATAAAAGGAGTTCGGTGATAAAGGGAAAGACGGCAGGACACCAGTGCAGAAATGGCGATCAGCGAGCAGTGAGGGTGTTTGAGAAAGAGGGAGACAAGAGGCTTAAAGGAGGTACCTGAGTATAAAGAGGAATAAATAAAACAAGGTCTGTGTTTTTTTATAAAGTGGCTTGAGTAAACTTTCAAGTGATTGGGCCAGTTTCTGTTCTGGTTTGTTTGGCCACTACGCACCCGAGCTATGTTTGGGGCCCCTAACGGAGTGAGTAATATATACTGACTGTTTAAATAAGTCCTGGGTGAGCTCACCACTAGTTTTTGACCCATGATACATGTATAGTTGTATTGTGTATATATTTGTAAATACCTCAAGTTTAGAAAACTGTTCATGTTTCAGGTAAGTAAAGAGAGTTTTGTTTTATTAATATCTGAGTAACAGTGCTTGGATTATGTATGAAAGGGATGAAGGTGGGCTATAGTGAACCTGCCAACAATAGAGGTGGCGACCTCTTAAAAAGAGCTCAGGTCCTTGCCTACCAATAAAGGGATGGTGGTGCATGAGGGTTACAAGTGTATAACAGTGCCTTATTTGTTACTTAAGAATTAAATTATGTTGTTTAGGTTTTGTTTTTACATTTGCATGAACAGGATGTTCTTAACCTATACACGCAGCTGCAGAATTTGGTAATTAGCTGTTCACTGGAGCTGTGCAAATGCACCATAAGAGTCAAAGATGTGACCACCACGTAATGCCCTGGGTATACTCTGCGATTCAAAAGAAACATGACTAAACTTTCTTTAAATCAAGGCTAGAAACAGGCTGCAGTACTTTCTTATACTCAATACATATACTGGCTTGAATTGTTTTCGAGAATTCATACTCAATTTTGCTTCTTTTTATTTGACAAAATTTTAAGGATTGTGATCCTTGATACTCGCAATCATCTTTTCTTTAAAATGTTTATACTGGAGTGACTGCCTTTAAACTGAATCTGAAAAGAAAATCAGTGACACACACAAAAAGACAAAATGTATTCCACAAGAATAACTTTTAAGAAAACTGAATGCAGATGTGGCCATGGCTGAGGGTACCACCTCTCTAACTATGAAAAGAAGGATCATCTAGCCACAAAACGAAGACTTTGAAGGCCTCTTTACCCTAAAATTCCACAATACAGTGGAACCTCGGTTCACGAATGTCTCAGAACACGTACAAATCGGTTTACGACCAAAAAGTTCGCCAAACTTTTGCATCTGTTCACGACCACAGGATCTGTATATGAACAAGCCAGTTTCTCTTTCCGTTTGTGCGCGCCGATGATTTCCGCACGTGTTCAGTCTCTCCCTGTGCAGTGAGCAAGACAGAGAGAGACACAGACACATGAGAGAGACAGAGAGAGAGACACACACACAGACACAGACACACGAAAGAGCGAGAGAGAGACACACACACACGAGAGAGAGGCATAAGGCCGAGAAGGCAGTTAAAGAATGCACCAGGCTTGGTTTTAAAGAGACAGATCTGAGCATTGTTTTAACCTTATTGTATTTAATGAAGACTTTTTTCTATTGGATGTTAACCTCCACTTCACTTCTGTTTACAGCGATCAGTTTGCAGCATGCATTGTTGCAATGTTACTTTTCTTGGTGGTTTATTAAATTACGGATTTTTCAAATGTTCATTTTTTTCCCCTGTGCTTAAAACTCATTAAAAAAGTGTTTTTAGCGAGCAGTTCGTAGCACTATAGCGCAAGCTCTTGCAGTGTTAGTTTTCTCTGTTGTTCAAGATTTTCTCAGTGTTATTCAATGGTTTTACATTTAGTTCAATATTACGCTGTGCATTCTATGGTATAATTAACTATATTTGTGCTTAAAAATCTTTAAAATATATATTTACATACAGTTTGTACAGTCTGGAACAGATTAATTGTATTTACATACAATCCTATGGGGGGAAATTACTTCGGTTCACGACCAAATCGGTTTACGACCAGAGTTTTAGAACGAATTATGGTCGTGAACTGAGGTTCCACTGTACATGTTTGTATTATGGTCTTTTACAACTGTGCTTTGGTTTCATAATAGCTCAAGGTAATCTCAAAGCAGACCTGTTAAGTCTGCTAGTGTCAAACTAATAATGGTCACTGTCACGCTTAAACCCACATACTCCAATTCAGAAGACCAGGGATCAAGAGCCTGTCCTAGAAGTACTGAAGAGAATGATGGAAAACAGGCCTGGACATAAAGTTAGATAATTGCAGAGTCCACTCATGCACATACCGACAATCACACCGTTGGATCATGTACTATTAAACAGTCCAACAAATCTAATATATTAGTTATAAATGCGATTTATCAGTACAAAAACAAAACTGGATTTTTTTTTATTAACAAAAACCATGGTGAAAAAATAAGTACACCCCAATAAAGGTTTAAGGAATAACACTTGATAAACAGTAATACAACAAAAGATGAGTCCAATCACTCATCATACAGGTGACCACCAGGTAACTGGCAATCAAGAGTGGTGTTTACCAAGTAAAATCCCCTACCACCATTCAATGCTGGAAATAATAGCACGACATGGAAAAAAAATGTCATAGGACTTTTCTTTACACAAAAAAGATCGAGGCAATAATAAAATTAGTAAAGTATTTCTAATCATTGGATTGGAATACAGTAGCGAAAGTGATTCACAAATTTAGAAAGGATGGACTTGTGGCAAGCTCTCTGAGATGTCCAGGCCGTCCACGGACGCTAACTTCTCTGTGTAAGCATTTTGTACTAAGAACATTTGAGGAAAATAGCCATGCAAGTTCCTCTCAGTTAGCTAAAGCAGTAGAAAGCAAACTTGGTGTGACACAATACAACATATGCTGCAGAGGAGTGGCATGCAATGGTGTCATCCACAAAGGAAACCACTGCTAAAGCCCATGTACAAAAAGATGTTTAGCATTTGTCAGAGTCCATGTTGACAAAGGTGAAGATTACTGGGAACCTATATTTTGAAGTGATGAGACAAAGGTAAATCTTTTTGGAACTGGTGGCATCCACATGGTTTGGCATCACAAGGGGGAGGAGTATAATGAAAAATGCATGGTACCCACAATAAAGCGTGGTGGTGGCAGTGTTGTTCTGTATGGTTGTATATGTCCTGCAGCTGTTGGGGAATTGCACTTCATTAATGGCACCATAAATTCACAAATGAACTACGGAATACAGAAGAAGAAGAAGATGATGCTACCATCTCTCTATGTCATGGGGCACCAAGCACTCTTTTAATATGATAATGACCCCAAACAAGGCCACTGCTGTATTTCTGAGGAAGAAAAGAGCAGAAGTGTTTCAGTGGCCAAGCATGTCACCCAACCATAACTCAACAGAGTATTGGTGGGGACTTCTGAAAGACAGGTTGAGCATCATTTTCCACCAAGCATCCAGGCTCTGAAAGAGCTCATTCTCAAGAGTGGAGAAAGATAGATATGGCAGTGTGTTGTTTATTCCATGTTTAGAAGAGTTGGTGCTTTTCTTAAAAATCATGGATGCCATATAAAATATTTGGTTTTGTGGCATTTGTTGTAGAGTGTATTTATTTTTGCAACACCTCATTTAAATAAAATGCATTATTCTCTTATTCTAATGATGTTCAGTTTTATGAACATTCTGCTACTTGTCCTGGTGTTCATCTTGAAATGAATAAAAATCTTAATTTTCAAAGGGGGAGTACAGTATGCTGGGGCTCTGTAAGGTGACAGTGCCAATGAGTGTGCACAACTCTGCTGCCAAAGCCAAGTACAGATTAAGTATATTTTCATAAAACATCTTAAATTTCCAAAATTAATACCATTCACACCTACAAACTTATGTAGTCTGCTCCACCGTCTTAATGCTGCAGAAAAATCTCCTCTGACAGGAAAAACAGAAGAGTATAGATGAAGAGAAAAAATAAGCAACTTTTTTAATCTCTAGATTTTTGTATACTCCACTGAAACAATTTTACTTTGCTTGTCTGGCTTTTCGGCTAGAAATAAGTGGAAATCATGCAAAATTAAAGTTAAAATAGCAGAAATAACAAAAAAATTGAAAAAAAAAAACTAAGGAAAAAAATAGCTGACAACTTTACATTTTTTGAAAAATGTACTGTATAAATGCAAACATCATCAGAAACACATTTCCTGCAATATTAATACTGAAGTGTTTTTTTAAACTGCTGGATTTTGCACCCCACAATTTCAAAAATGAACATCATGCCCTGATCTAGATCTTTAATATATTTTATTGTTATGTTTTTCATTGTTTAATATCCATCATCCATCCATTTTCCTAACCCACTTATTGGGTGCAAGGCAGAAATGAATCTCCGGCAGAAACACCACCATGAAAAATTATGTTTAAAGTTAAAACAGTATTCTAACGCTCATTCTGCAACTTTTACACCCCTTATATATCATCAGTTCCTTTTTATCCCCCAGAATAGCTCAGCCTACCTCACACTGGCAGTGAACTGAAGTTGCTTTGAACCGCTAACACACACTTAGTAGACAGTAATTTGGACTTAGTTTTGACTAACTCAAAGGTGGTGTTGAACATACAGTATACTCTAGGTCATCATTTTTAATGTAATTCTGTGTGCCTTTGACTTGCTGCAGGTTCCCCACACATTTTCTTCTTTGTTATTTGCTTCTGGCTTCAACTAATTTACTCAACGATGGATACACAGCCTTGTAGTTTGGTGCCTCCTCCATCATGCTTCATATGCTTGCTAGGGGTGATGCAATAAGTTAAGACAGGTCAAGTCAGGTTAGGGAGCATGCATTGCTACACCCACCACACAACGAAACAGCTTGGGATCCTGGTTGGCAATACCCCAGGCAAACACACAGTCCAGTCCCACCCTCTGGAAATGACCCAGTAACTCCCACAGCGAGGTATTACATAGGCGTCCTCTTGGCCTGGCCCAGCCACTCGGGTCCTGTGAGCTGGATCACCGTAACTGACACTCCTTTACAATGCAGGTAATGCGCCTCATTCAGAACTCCGTGAGCAACCGTTCATTTGACACAAAGTCAAACCAGCAGTACCCAAGGATTCTTTGAAGAGACACAGTACCAAAAGGAGCCCAGTCTTCATCTCAGGTGACTGCATAGTGTCCACGTCATGCAACCATATAGCAAGACAGGAAGCACCAGGACTCTATTGACCCAACCTTTTGCATAAACATCGGAAGCGCCACACACCCCTTACCAGCGACTTCATGACTTCCCCCCATGCTCTCCCAATCCGCCTACTAACTCCATAGGATGAGTCACCAGAGACCTGAATGTCACTGCCAAGGTAAGTAAACCTCTCGACAAGGTTGACACTGTCTCCAAAGACAGACACACTGCTGACGACTGTGCCTTAGAGGCAATTAAAGGCCTGGATCTTGGTTTTTATCCAGGACACTCGCAAGCCTAGGCACTCAAGACTCCTTGCTCAGTCCCTCGAGAACCCCAACCAGAGCATCCATTGAGTCAGGGATCACAGCATCTTATGAAAAGTCAAGATCAGTGAATCTTTCTTCACCAATAAAATAAGTTAAGACACACACCATAAATCATGGTTAACGCCAAGGTAGAAAATGTAAATTCTGGGGTCAAAAGACTGGAATGTTGTTTCATTATCATAGAAGCACCATTTGAAAACTAAAGAAGATTTTAACAATGATATAACTATAAAATTAAATGACTGCCAAGACAGAAGGCACTTCCTTTCAGCATACTGCTGCTATGAAAGTGGACCTTGATAAAGGACCTCGATAAAGGACCTCAACATGAGAAGGAGATATTAACATCACCAATAGTATTTTCTGTATTCTGGCAAAATCATTGGTATTTGCTTAGAAGACCAGCAGGCCAAAGGTACATGAAATCTGTGTAGATTAGATTAGAATTTTTGTTTTTTCCTTCATCATTGTTAGCTAGGTCCATTAAGTAATTAATATTTCACCATATTAAAAACACATTTACAGTACACAAAAATGTTTCTGAGTGCAGTTGCTGATATTTTGCATTTTAATAACACTATTAAAATGGGACGACACACCGAACAGTGTCCCGAAGACTGTTTATCTGATGCCAGAGCAACTGCAGGATCATAGTTGAAGCAACTCCAAAAAGCGGTCGCGGTATAAGCACCTGTCATTGATGGGTGATGCAGGGAACAGTATTATTTGGCTGCTAACCTGGTCACGACCCTACCTGACTGCTGTGCCTGTTGTGGAAATCGTACCCCCAAACACAGACAGACTGACACCAGGATGTCCAAACCACACTCCTTTATTTATTCTCTTTGAACACCACAATGCCTTCTGTCACCAACTCTCTTGCTTTCTTCCTCTTTCCCTTCAACTCTCTTTCCTTCCTTCTTCTTCTTCTTTCTCTTCTCTTCTCTTGACCTCCTTCCTCCTCCTCACAAGCTTCGTCTCCTTCCTCCCAACTCTGGCTCGTCTGCTAGAAGGAGGCGGCCCCTTTTATCATGGCCCGGATGAGCCCCAGGTGCTCCCCTTGACGTCACTTCCTGGTGTGGCGGAAGTGTCAGGAAAGCACCTGGAAGCACTCCGGGTCTTCTTGGAATTATTTCTGGCAGCACTTCCTGGTGTGGCGGAAGTGCTGCCATCCAGGATTCCCTCACTGTCCGGGCGCCCCCTGGCGGTGGCCACGTCCTCTCACGAGTGTCCCAGGTCACTCCTTGTGGCCCCCAAATAGGCCCGGGCGGCTGCCCTCTCGTGGCCGAGGAGTAACAGCGTCCACGTCGGGGACAATCCAGGCGTCCCGGCCGGGTTGTGGCCCCTGGCATCCTCGACACTGTATATAGGAGAGTGGAAGATCCCGCTAAAATAAATAACTGTGCTGTTCCTATTTTAAGCCGAATAAAGCTGGTTTTGCTAAAGTTTGAGACACAGACTCGTATTTTGAGGTGCAAGAAAGTAACTCAAGCATCACGATAGATAGATAGATAGATAGATAGATATACACACATACATACACACTTTATGTAGTGCAATTTTTGCACCCACACACACAGTGTACCTGAGTGAGGTCCATTTGCAGATCCCTCTAAGACATTGACATTTTCAAAACCATCTAACATCATGAAGATGAATGAGAGACTGGTTTTGGACTATATAAGCCCTCTTCTGGTAGATCACCAGTTTGCGTATCAGACAAAGATGAGTGGAGGATGCAATTATTGTCTGCTCCACAAGCTTAATTCTCACCTGGACAAAGCTGGCAGCACTGTGAGGATTGTTTTTGATGTTTTTTGATTTCTCCAGTGCCTTCAACATCATTTGGCCATACCTGCGATGAGGTAAACTCAGCAAAATGCAGCTGGTGTCCTGGATAATGGCTATCTGTCAGGCAGACCACAGTTTGTGAGACTCAAGGACTGCATCTCTGATACAGAAGTGGGCAACACTGGGGCACCACAAGGAACAGTCCTGTCTCATTTTATCTTCTCCTCCAATTATATTTACAATAGCAGGTCATGACACTTGTAGAAATTCACAGATGATTGCACACTTACGGGGTATATTGATAAGGGGGTGAGACAGAGGAGAAGAGTGATGTGGAGAACTTTGTTTCTTGAAGGAAAGAGAACTGAGAAAGAGAATTGTCTGAAATTACCAAAACCAATGAACTACTGATAGGCTTGGGGCACAACAAAGAACCTCTATGCCAGCTCACTATTCAAGGAGTGGATGTAGAAGTGGTCTACTTCTACAATACTTGGGGGTCCACATTAATGACAGGTTGGACTGGTCTTGGAACACAAAAGGACTATATAAGAAAAGGCAGAACAAGCTTTTTTTCCCTTGGCAGACTTTGTTCCTTTAATGTGTGACATCCTTTACATCTTCTATAACTGTGATGGCCAGTATGATTTTCTACACTATTCTGTGCTAGGCTGGTAACATCTATTTAAGAGAAGCCCACCAGAACCACAAGATAATTAAAAGGGCAGACTAAGTTATAGAACACACTCTGGACCACCTAGAGGCCGCAGTGAAGGAGAGAATGAAAACAAAACGGACTGCCATTATGAACAATGCTGCACATCTTCTCTCTGACACACCAACACTGAGGACGTTCAGCCAATGAATCACTCATTGTGTGAAGGAACATGACTAGGGCTGCATTACACCAAACACCTGTATAATTTTTCTCTGGGACTGGAAGTACCAAGTCAGAAGTTCTCTTCTCTTTCTTTTTAAATCATTCTGGTGTGTGTGTGCATGCATATATATTTATCTATTTATTTAATGACCTGTAAAAAAGCCAAATTTCCCCCTGGTAGCAAACAGAATTCTGTCTACAAGATTGTCTTTGAATGATCCGTTGTCACAATAATGCACTGTTTAATGCAGTTGTAATAACCAAGTGTGGGACCTCATGTAGGCAAAGGTTTTAAGTGTGCCAATGTGATCTGTGAGGTTTATTAAAAACACATTTTATAAAAGAATAGCCACACAAACTAGCTGACAGCTCTGTTGGAAGTTGCCAATACCTGGCAAATATGTAAATATGTGAGTGTTTATAATGAAGAGGATCCATCACAAAGTGAGAAGCCAATCTGCAGCCAATGCTGCTCCCTGCCTTTCTGGACCATTTCATACATTTGGCAACATCCCTCACTGACTATACATTTCATTGTTTCTCTTTGTGCTGGATATGTATGTATAAATGAACTACGTTTTGTATTTTTTGGGCCAGAAATGACATTTTAAAGGAAGTTAAATTGTACCATATTTGTCTCATCTGATTATTTACACCATGGTTACAAAAGGGATGGGCATTGCCTCTAACCTGTTCTGCATCAAGAAAGGACACAATCCCAGGGAACAAGCAACCCCTCGTGTGTACACCTCATATTTAACCTGAACTCATGGTGTATATGTTTTGAATATATACTGAAGGCAACAGACTGCTTGAACAGACTGCTAAAGCACGATTACTTATTGAATCAGTTTCATGTTAAGTATATTTTACAACCATCTCTGACACTTTTTGTGTTTATGGATGGGGAAAAAAAATTAAAACAAACACACTAACATTGAGCACACAAAAATGTGAAAAAGGCAGTTAGATAATTGCAGTGGTTACATTTTACTCTTCCAAATATGGAATTCTGTCTGGATCTTTGATAAGAACTTATTAGACTACATGCGAGATGCACTCCCATGCTCAAAACAAGACTCCTTATAAAATGCATATACATTATGCATATCAAACCTCAAGTCAGAGGGCCCTGAAGCTTACTCAAATAGAGGTTTAAAAGTATTGGAACATTAATTCCCAAATATACTCCTGGAGCAATACATGCAGCTAGGGATGCATGTTAATATCAGATTAATATCTGTACTGGCCGATAATGGGTTAAAATAATTTTAGCTGTATCGGACCAATGACTAGATTTGACCAATAATTAAAATCAATAATTGATGACACATTCACTGCGTTCCAAATGAGCTACATGTTTAGGCAACGCTGAGCTGCTGCACAGAAATGTGTGCGGTGTGAAGGTTTTTCAAAGTAAGTGAAAGCCACATAAATATGACATTTCAAAGTCAAAGTGAACTTTATTGTCATCTCAACCATATACAAGTATACAGATAGACGAAATTGCGAAGCTCAGGGTCCACAGTGTAACAACATTATGTGCAAATAATAAATTAAAAAATAATAAATTAAAAATAGAATTAAAATTTAAAACACTTTAATTTGTAACACTTGTTTGACTAATGTCTTGCTCAGAGTGACCAAAGTGTGAAATTTCAATACCACCAACTTAATTTAACACTTGAAGACATGCCATCCTGATAAATATATAGAATTCCTCAGAGAAAAAGAGGACAATCCTATGCCACCACACCCAAAATCAAAAACTGCAGTTGCTCAGCCTGGAAGTTTGATAAGGATAACCCTAAAGCTCAAACAATTACTGCAAAGGTGATGGAATTTATTGCTCTGGATGATCAGCCATTTGCTGTTGTAAAAGATACAGGATATCAAAGGCTGGTTGACTATCTTGAACCTCATTACCTGATACCCAGTCGTTGTTATTTCTCTGAGCTACATAATATTGTGAAAAGTCCTGTGCACAAACTCCTTGTTGACGATGTCACATGCTTTACCAGTGATAAAGTACATGGACATCTGATATGAGTCCGATAAGTATGCTTAGTTTAACTACTCAGGAGATCAACCACAATTTTGAATCTTGCATGCCCAAAAATGCTCTGGATCACACATGGGTGCTGCACTCTCTGTGGTGTTTAAAAGAATGTTTGAAACTTGGAAAACACCCAAAAAGACAACATATATAACAGTGCAAAGGCTATAGAAAGAATGTGGAATCCCAAGTTTGCCATGTATGGTTCATATTTTACAGCTTGCCGTGAACGATGGTATACTATCCTAGTGCAGTGTCTCTGATATAAAAGCAATCTGCCTCCGATATGGAGTTACCTGCAACTCTAATGCCTACTCAATGGGGTCTGGTGGAGAACATAGTCACATTCCTCGCTTCATTTGAACAACTGACAAAAGAAATTTGCCAAATTGAAGCCTTGGCTTCTTAAGTTATTTCCTCAGCTGGTGCATTAAAACAACTGTTGACTAATGGCACTCATACTGAGTTCAGAGCCAAACCAGTAAAAGCACTCTTTTGGAGTCATAAACAATGATTTCATTGAGATTTACACAGAACCCATGTACTTACTGAGTTGCCACTATTGTTGACCAGAAATACAAGGACCACTGTTTTGTTGCAAAAGTAAAATCACTGGCACTCGAAATGTTGCAAGCTCAGATGGAACTTGCAATGAACAAAATGCACACAAGCAGGTAGTCTATCCACAACAGAAAAAGGCCAAGATAAATGCAGAGGGGACATGCACGCTCCTTGAAATGTAAAATGAATTTCTTGAAGACAGCACATTGACAACCTTGGGAAAACAGCCAGATGGCAGCAGGGGTAAGTTTATATATTATTTAAAAAAAAAGAGAAAAAAGAAAGGTAAATAGCTCTGGGGAGATCTTTACAGAATTATTATAAGTAATAACTATGGCTGTCAGATCGAACATCATTATTCTATTTCGAATGTATAAAAAAAATCTTGTAAGTCAAAGAAAAAGCAATGGCAATTAAATGTACTGTAAAAGAGCAGTTGCTGGTTTTATTTGCACTAACTTCGGCATTATATTACTTAAGATGTGCTGCTCAATATTGTGTGATTTTACAGATCTGTTTTTCCTCCTGACTTTTCTGGATTAGCCTACTGTATATGTATTGCTACATTGTTAACCTGTATAGTTATTAGTTAAATGGTCAGCTTCCTATAAGTTAAACACACTCCTTTTAAAGACAGCTAGTTTAAATCAAGTGACTGAGCGAACTGCAGCCTATGCTTCTTTCTTTTATATTTTTATTTATGGTAACTTAGTAGTATCGTAAATAAACTAATTTTAGAAATTTTTAATAAATGACTTTGAAAAATGCTGTCTGCTAAATAAATTATTAAAATACAGTACATAGAAAATACTAAGACCACCACCAAACAACATTTAATACATTTGTTTAATTTGTAAAACATGTAAAGGATCCCGGCGCTTCAGTTTATTTACTGAAAAGAAAAAGAAAAAAAAAAAAAAAAAGAGTCAGAGACATAAGGTTCTCTGGCCTATAGGGAAAAAAGAAAAGACTGTATTTACTTTGCTTGAGCAATCACGGACAATCTTGTTGATTTTCTTATGAACATTGTAGTTAGAAAGTGCAGTGCGGTGTATGCCTTATTTCTCTTTGGTTACGCTGCTTTTTGTGAGAGGGTCAATCACATCCATTAAAGGCACTGTTTTCACCCGAGCCTCATAAGCAACAATGAACAACTTGTAAGCACTTCATGATTTACAATGAAAAAGTAAAAATATTAATAATAAAATATTTTACAGCGAAAAAGTAAAAATATTAATAAAATATTTTAAAAAAATAACAAATACAGTACATACATGCATTCAAGCACCAAGTGCTTTACCTTGCGTTCAAATACCGTATACTTATTTTTAATACAGTAGAGTCTCGCTTATCCTACCTTTCATATTATCCGAATGCATCATTTGGCAACAAGAACTGCAAGTTGCAAGTGTGAGCGTAGTCTATTTTTTGTTGCTCCCGACTCTACCTCAGCTAATTACAGTGGAACCTTGGTTTACGACCATAATTCATTCCGGAAACATGCTCGCAGTCCAAAGCACTCATACAGTAAGTATATCAATGCAAATTTCCCCATAAGAAATAATGGAAACTCAGATGATTCGTTCCACAACCCAAAACTATTCATATAAAAATGATTAATATAAAATATAAAGTAAAAATACATAAAGCAAATTAACTTGCACTTTACCTTTGAAAAGAATCATGGCTGGTGTGAGTGAGCTTCTAAACTCTTGTGGGATTCCACCCAACGGAACGACATGCGGAAGAGCGTCCCAAAGCAATCGCAGTCTCCCAGCGCTGTAGCAGTTCGCCATAAAAGCAAATCCGAAAAGATCGTGGACATGCTATAAGCGCCTGCCGTGGATGGGTGATACAAGGAACATTATAAATGTGCAGGGCACAGTATTACTTTCCCCCTACCCTGCCTGACTGCTGTGTCTGTAAATAGGAGAATGGCAGATCCCGCTACAATAAATAACCGCACTGTTGCTGTTTCAAGCTGAATAAAGCTGGTGTTGCTAAAGTACTGAGACTCAGCTTCGTGTTTTTGGGTGCAAGACGGGGACACTCACGTCACAGCACAAACACACACACACAGTCACAATGCTGTAGTAAACAGTATACGCTCTTACGGATGTTGACTATATGAGTGATGGAGTTAAGGCTCTAGAAACTGCAATTAATTACACTGAGCAACAAGAAGCAGCTACAGGAATCGACATAATGATGCTGCAAAGATGGAGAGACTTGGCAGCGAAGAAACGCCACTTGTCAGGAAAGCAGACTACAATCAAAAATGTCTTTAAATCAACACAGGACTGAACTTTTTAAAGTACAGGACATACTGTATTTAACTTCAGACAATTTTGTAACTGCAAGTTCATTTTTTCAGTTAATTTATTCTGTTGTTTTGTTGTAAAACATGGTTGTTAGGTTCATAATGTGTAAAATTATAACATAGTTTGATGTTTAATAGGCTTTTTCTTAACACCTCCCATTACCCAACATTTTCGCTTATCCAACGTTCTGCTGGCCCGTTTATGTCGGATAAGCGAGACACTACTGTATAAAGATTGTAATTTTAATCTAATAGCCCTGGTAAAAGCCAAAATGCAGGTCAATCTTTTAGATATGAAAAATGGCACTGAATATAATGCTGTATATGTTTGCATGATGCTGGCAGCAGATGCCGGCGTTTCTGTCAGAAGCACCAATTCCAGGGAGTGAAAATCTAATGAAATACAGGAACAACTTGAATCTGCTTGCTACCATTGCCAGAGTAGCACACAAGTTCCTGTCACCCTCATGTACTAGTGTGGACAGTGAGAAATTACTCAGAGGGGCTTCTATTGCGATCAAGGAAAAGAGAAAACAGAGTTTCCTGTGACAAGGCAAAGATGTTCTTGTCCATTAAGAAAAACCTTCCCATTTTGAGAAAAAAAACAACAAAAAAAAAAAAAAAAAAACCCAGAAAAGAATGGTACACCTCCCGAAAAAAGTTATGGTTATTATTTATTTATTTACCATTCTATGCTTTCCCATTTTAAAAATGTTCATTCTTTCAGCTGTAGTTGGATTTAATCCATCAAAAAGATAGAAAAAAAATATTATGTAGCATTTAATACTGCAGACTGTAATAAAACTAAATAGCCACTAAATATGGTTGAGCAAAAGCTATTTATTTTAAAGATTGCAAATAACCTGCAAAGTTATTGTTATTCTTAAGTGGTATTGCTTATTCCATCATCAATTTATCATTTTACCCTTTTTCAATTTTCATTTTTTCAATTATTGTTGAATTTGTTACATGAGAAAGAAAAAGAAATGTTTTATGTAAAGCAACAGCCTGCAAAACTATTTCGATTATAACCAAAAGGTTGCCAGCCAAATGAGGTAAATATTTATTTTTAATGATTGAACGTGGTATGCAAAACTGTTATACAAATAAATGTTACATTTCTGTGTAATTCTCATTCAGAGAGATCAAGTCTCATTTTTCTCTCTATCTTATAAATATGTGTATCAGTGTCAGCCCAGTATTCCCATATCCATGCAGCTGCAATATTTTCCTCCAAAATCTCTGGACCTCTTCAGTTCTTACTTTAATTGAGGTGTTCCTTCAATTAATACATGTAAAAGAGTATGTAATATTCTATTCTAAGGTGCTTTACAAAGCAGAAAAAGAAGAAACAAGATACAATATACTGTAAGATCAATCAATCCATGATAAAATAGATGGAACTCAACTTTGAAGATTTTTTGCTAATGCATTTTTCCATTTTCTAAGCCATCTTATTTCACTTAAAAGTCCCAGAAGCAATGGACAAAAAGAAAGAACCGTCCTCTGTGTAAAAGTTCACTCAAAGGCACACACACTTCAACACCCACAAGCACTCACAATGAGCAAATTAAGAATAATTACTTTGGCAGAACGTCCAGACCATGACTTTGTGGCAGACCGGAGTCTGTCTCCTTATACAGAGCATAATTCAACATTCCCAGTAATTTAGGCTTCCCTATAGTTCCATGTTCGTCCTGAGTATGACGTTAAACTGCATTCGGCCCTGCAAGCGGTCCTCCAACTTGCAGGGAAATTATGGGGGTTGGTGGCAGGATTGGCACTCCAGCCACCGTAAAAACAGCTCCAAGATGACAGAAAAGACTCCTTTTTGCTCTCCGTGGGAGTAGATCTGCTGCAGCCGCCCACAGGAAGGCTGCTCGCATCATGAAGGGGATGGGGGGAAACCCTCAGGAGCCCCATCCCCGGAAGAGTCGAAACCATCGGAGAGCCAATAGGGTCAGGTCTGTTGGGGATTCTTCCGATGGTGTCTGATGTCACTCCTTTCAATTATGAGACTCAGATTATGGCACTCCCTTGTCTGTTGTCTAAGTGTACTGTATGCTCCGACCACAGTGAGTGATGTCTCAGCGGGGGAGACATTTTATTCGCAACTTTGCTTGGTGGTTGATGGGTTCTCATGGGGTGACACTCCTCTGGTCATGGGTGACTTCAATGCAGCCACTGGCACTGACAGGGCTGTTTATGAGGATTGTCTTGGTCCCCATGGGTCAGGTGACTGTGGTGAAAGTGGCTCCATGTTCCTTGACTTTGCAAAAGGTCAGGGGCTGTGAATCGCTGGTTCCTGGTTCCAGCACCCAGAACTGCATCGTTGGACTTAGTACTCCAATACTGGTGGTGCGGTGAAAGAGATCGATCACATCCTCGTGGGCAGATGCTGGAGGCTCCTGCAAAACTGCAGGGTTTACAGAAGTGCCCAGTTTGTGAATTCTAACCACAGACTTGTTGTTGCTACTCTTAGGATCAAGCTTAGGTCCAGTAGGTTACCACTTACTAGGAAAATGCGCCTGGACTTGGCCAGATTCCAAGACCAAGCTGTTTCTAATGAGTCTGCACGCAGTTTGTGTGAGGAACTTGCAGTTTGAGTACGACTGCCGATCCTAATGTGATGTGGGAGGCCTTCCGTGACAAAACCCTGAAGGTTGCGTTGTGTTGGTGTTACCGGTGTTCCCAGAAGGTTGCCCTGGATATCATCGAGAGAAGTTGCAGCACTCGGCTCAATGGCAACTCTGGTCTGTACCGGGAATTGAGAAGGACGGCTGCGAGGGCTCTAAGGGCAGATAAAGAGGCATTTGTCAGAGGAATCTGTGAGCAAGTGACACACCGTCTGTGGTCTAGTGATCTACTAACAGAGGAATCAAAGCATTATGCACATCTGACTCTGTTCATGGGAGAATCACAGTCAGGGCGGCTGATGAAACGGTCCTTATGGATGACACTGCAGTTGTGACCTGCTGGGCTGGCTACTTTGAGCAGCTGTTCAAAGCTGATCCTCCGGCTAGGACGCTGGATATCTCTGGGTCCTATGCTGGTGAAGAAAAATTCACTGATCTTGACTTTGCGGATGATGCTGTGATCTTCGCGGAGTCAATGGAGGCTTTGATCGGGGCGCTTGAGAGACGGAACGAGGAGTCTGGGTGTCTGGGCTTGCAAATGTCCATGATAAAAACCAAGATCCAGGCCTTTAATGACCTCTTGGACACAGCCATTTGCAGTGTGTTGGTTTGCGGAGAGAGTGTCGACCTTGTCGAGAGGTTTACTTACCTTGGCAGTGACATTCATGTCTCTGGTGACTCTTCCTATGAAGTCAGTTGACGGATTGGGAGAGCACGGGGGGGTCATGAGGTCGCTGGAAAGGGGTGTGTGGCGCTCCCGATATCTATGCAAAAGGACGAAGGTCCAAGTCTTTAGAGTCCTGGTGCTTCCCGTCTTGCTATATGGTTGCGAGACATGGACGCTATCCAGTGACCTGAGACGAAGACTGGACTCCTTTGGTACTGTGTCTCTCAGGAAAATCCTTGGGTACCGTTGGTTTGACTTTGTGTCGAATGAGCATTGCTCATTGAGTCCTGAATGAGGCACATTACCTGCATTGTGAGGGAGCGTCAGTTACGGCACTACAGCCGAGGGTGATCTAGCTCATAACATCCTCATTGTTGGGGACCCGAGTGGCTTGTCCAGGCCAAGGGGTCACCCACATAACACCTAGCTGTGGCAGATAGTGGGTCATTTCCGGAGGGTGGGACTGGACCTGGGGGATTGCCAACCGGGATCACGAGTTGTTTCGTCATGTAGTGGGTGCGGCAATGTACAGTACCAGTGCATGCTCCCCGACTTGACTTGACTTTATAGTTCTACAAGCTTAATGGGATTTGATAAGGGAAAACAGTCTTTTTTTGACACCTCACAAGAGCGTAACATAATTTTTAAACAAGTCTAGTAATTTTAAGTAAAAGGTTTGTGGCACCAAAAGCTGTGTCATAAATCACTTTTCTAAATTTCTTAAAAAAATGTATTTATCGATCTAGGAATTATAGACTAAAGGTAATTACAAGATGAGAAATTGATTACAGTCATATGAAAATGTTTGAAAACCCCTCTCAGCCTGCATAATAATTCACTCTACTATCAACGAAAATAGATAACAGTGGTATGTCTTTCATTTCCTGGGAACATCGTAGTACTGGGGTGTTTTCCGAACAAAGATTTTTAGTGAAGCAGTATTTAGTTGTATGAAATTAAATCAAATGTGAAAAACTGGCTGCGCAAAAATTTGGGTACCCTTGTAATTTTGCTGATTTGAATGCATGTAATTGCTCAATACTGATTACTTGTAACACCAAATTGGTTGGATTAGCTCATTAAGCCTTGAACTTCATAGACAAGTGTGTCCAACCATAAGAAAAGGTATTTAAGGTCGTCATTTGCAATTGTGCTTCACTTTGACTCTCCTCTGAAGAGTAACAGCATGGGATCCTCAAAGCAACTCTCAAAAGATCTGAAAACAAAGATTGTTCAGTATCATGGTTTAGGGGAAGGATACAAAAAGCCTCTCAGAGGTTTCAACTGTCAGTTTCAACTGTAAGGAATGTAATCAGGAAATGGAAAGCCACATGCACAGTTGCTGTTAAACCCATGTCTGGCAGGCCAAGAAAAATAAAGGAGCGGCGTACGTGCAGGATTGTGAGAATGGTTACAGACAGTTCACAAATCACCTCCAAAGACCTGCAAGAACATCTTGCTGCAGATGATGTATCTGTACATCGTTCTACAAATAAACGCAATTTGCACAAAGAACATCTGTATATAGCAGGGTGATTAGAAAGAAGCCCTTTCTGCACTCACGCCACAAACAGAGTCGCTTGTTGTATGCAAATGCTCATTCAGACAAGCCAGATTCATTCTGGAACAAAGTGCTTTGGGCTGAAGAAACAAAAAATTGAGTTATTTGGTCATAACAAAAAGCACTTTGAATGGCAGAAGAAGAACACCGCATTCCAAGAAAAACACCTGCTACCTACTGTCAAATTTGGTGGAGGTTCCATCATGCTGTGGGGCTGTGTGGCTAGTTCAGCGACTGGGGCCCTTGTTAAAGTCACAGGCCGGATGAATTTACCCCAATATAAACAAACTTCTTCAGGATAATGTTCAAGCATCAGTCACAAAGTTGAAGTTACGCAGGGGTTGGATATTCCAACAAGACAATGACCCAAAACACAGTTCGAAATCTACAAAGGCATTCATGCAGAGGGAGAAGTACAATGTTCTGGAATGGCCGTCACAGTCACCCGACTTGAATATCATAGAAAATCTATGGGATGATTTGAAGCAGGCTGTTCATGTAAGGCAGCCATCAAATTTAACTGAACTGAAGAGATTTTGTATGGAAGAATGATCAAATATACCTCCATCCAGAATCCAGACACTCATCAAAGGATATAGGAGGCGTCTAAAGGCTGTTATATTTGCAAAAGGAGGCTCAACTAAGTATTGATGTAATATCTCTGTTGGGGTGCCCAAATTTATGCACCTGTCTAATTTTGTTATGGTGCATACTGCATATTTTCTGTTAATCCAATAAACTTAATGTCACTGCTGAAATACTACTGTTTCCATGAGGCATTTCATATATTTAAAGGAAGTTGCTACTTTGAAAGCTCAGCCAATGATAAACAAAAATCCAAAGAATTAAGAGGGGTTCCCAAACTTTTTCATTTGACTGTAAAAGCAGCAACAGGGTCATTAAAATGGGGTTGGAAGGAAAACCAATAGCACAGGATGATTGCATTATTTGGGGAAAAAGCAAAAATAAACCACACAAACACCCCCCACTGGTAAAGAGTACTTGCATTCAAATGAAAAAATAAGCAAATAAAACATTAAATATTCTGTTTTGTAGAATTCATAAATTGTCAGACTGAAGCTTTTCTCCGAGTACTACATTTCTCAACACCTCACTCCGGGTTCATTGTGGAAAAAGAAAATTACTTAACCATCTGACCATGTGTCCAAAGATCAAAAAAATTGAACAAAACCCACACAACTGTGCAGATTTAAAAAAGCACATTCTGCATTAAGTCGCCCAATTCCATAAAAAAATTGAACAAAACCCACACAACTGTGCAGATTTAAAAAAGCACATACTGCATTAAGTCGCCCAATTCCATTTTCCTACCACATACAGTATATTACTACAGTGGTGTTCAGAGTCAGTCTTGAAGGAACCACAGTGGCTGCAGGCTTGTGTCCTAATCAACCTGTGGTTCTAACTCCACTCCTACCCTACTTTAAAAAAAGTCATTTCCAAGCTTCAAAGTACAAATTACAAAACTGTGCTTGCTACATTGTTATTGGAATTTAAGAAAATTATGCAGATATTTTAATGTTTTTTGTCTTTATTTTTACAGTTTTATGATCATCATCACTATTTTTATATTCATTCAACTTTTATTGGTATTCTTTTTATTTAAGCCATTATTTCCTAATAAAGGCACTAGTGGGTGAAGCTGCAGACTTTAACATTTAGTGTTGTTTGCCTTGGTATAAAATCTGCTTGTTGTTAATCATCTTTATTAGAAAACGATTATGGGAACAAATACCACAGAAAAAGGTGAAATAATAGGAAAATGACAAAAAAAGAGTTGGGCATTTATGGCTATAGCAACAATACAAAGCAGTACATTTTGATTGTGGATTTGTAATTAAAATGCAATTAGGTTTTGGAGCAATACTTTTTATCCTACAAAGCCTAGCTGTCATAAAAATATCATTTTATGGGAAAAAATATTTCAACAAGTTTTGAATGGCTCCACAAAGGTTGCAGGCTGTTGCTTACTCTGCAGTCATGATGAAAGTATCCCGATTAATTTTATGCAGTGTTCTACCAGTTCTGTACTTGTACTCTGTCAACTCGGAGAAATATTCAGTACAGAGCAATGGAACTGCCTTCATCTCTGTGTTACTACTTGTTTGGAGATACTGTCAAGCCTAGCTGTCACCAGAGCATGCTTCGGAGGACAGGACATTAGTAGTAAAAGTCATTTTGATTAATTTCTCTTCTGCTCTGTGTTCACTCTTCCTTTATTGCTAATTTCTACTAAAGTAGCTGTGCTACCTGGTGTCAGCTGGAAACTTTTGTAGGACAACACACATTAGTTACAGTGATGTCAGTTAACTTTGTATATAAGTATACTGTAACTAACTTTCCTATATACAATATTTGTAGTTTTTCTTGACCAAGGGCTAATATTATTGCCTTACACTGTGTTGTAGCAGTTAAGGCCTTAGACCTAGGAATTCAAACCTGTGGGCACTGTGTGACCATGAACACATCTCTTTACCTGCCTGTGCTCCAACTGGAAAAACAAAAGTATAAAAATATAACTAACTGCATCTCAAATGTTTGAAGTCTCCTTGAATAAAGGAATCAATTAAATAATATTATTATTATTAGGTCACTGGAGCAGTTTACTCCTGAACATGTTATACACAATTGTCCATGAGTAAAACATTGCTACATTAGATTAATTCCTACTTTTTCTAGTGACTTTGGGTTAGTTGATGGTGTAGGGGTCATGAAGGATGTGATATGTGATAAAGAATAGTTTCTTACACAGACAGGAAGCCATAATGGACGGACTGGGCGAAAAGCATATCAGGAGCAACAAATTCCCCAACATGAAAAATAGCAGTGTTCTTCATTAGGACACCACAGGGTGGTATGGGAGAAAGAGTCCGGAAACATAGGCCTGTCATGGTCTTTATGTACCCTCAGAGGGAGCTGCCAGAGGGGGACTGCCCTTTTCCCACATGACCTGGGTGTGCCACTGGAAGCAGTTTGAAGGTCAGAATTAAAAGAAAGCCTGCAGCCTCACTTATTTGAGTGAGAAGGCTGTGGGCAACACTACACGAGAGGTGGAAGGAAAGAATTCCTATTAGTGCATTTTGGTTGGCGTTTCTATAAGAAGAAGTTGTAAACGAATAACTGGGAATTGTGCTTCGGCATTATTGTGTCTGTGGTTTGGAGCTCAGTGGCACACGCTTGTGGTTATATTAGAGCAAATGGCAGGATTTTCTTCCCAAAGGTTGGCAGAGTCCTGAAAAAACTTTTGTAACCAAAACCCAGGCCTTAATCTTGCACATTCAATACGAATACCCGGGACCAGAAATGGAGCAAAGAACCTCAGAAAACCTGGCAGATATGGAAACGACAGATGTCTATTAGGCAAGTTGTCACTGTCAGAAAGCTTAACAACATATAAAGACAGCTGGCCAACATACTGGGTGTTAGAATGGGATCCGTATGCACAGGAGTACCACCTTGCAGGAGGGATGCTGGATGGCCTCCTTGACGGAGCGCTACTCAATACAAGCAAGGAGGAGATATGTACCGTCGAAAGGGCCAAAACCACTGCAAAGTGTCGCGGAAAATCTTGCAAACTCTAACAGTGAAAACGGCAAGCCATCCATTATGTGTTTTAGCACCCACCCCCAACAAGGCCACAAAGCATGAGAAGACTGAAGTGATGAGAATGTCGCTGTTAAAACCCTTAATGCCAGATCCACAGCACAAGATTCCCCGATGACCACACCTGGGATAATTGACTCTCCTTTCTCTCCAGGAGATGATGTGGAGTCTCTGAATCGGTGTCCGAATTCCACTAAAAAATTGTTATTAAACCAATTACACAGTACTTACTCACCATTTAGATGTGCAATGAAATGCTGAATTCTCTGCAGTCTCATCTGTATTTATGCTAGAATCTTGTTCGTGTCATCAGGCCTAATTACCTGCTTCGGGTGTACTGAAGACTGAAAATTACCTCTCCTGCAGCTCAACTTCATCAATTTGCTTAATGGCAGTTCTTTTCACCTGGGCATGATGGTACACTGTTTAGTACATCCATCCATCCATTATCTTAACCCACTTATCCAAGGCAGGATCATGGTGTCAGTTGGAGCTTATACCAGCAATGACCAGGAACATGGAAGGAACAACACATGAACACAGTGCTATTCACACAAGTTAGTTTGAATGCATATTTTACAGTTCATCTTTTGGTGGATGTAGCTGTCATTTCTTTTAACCTCATATTGAGTGCAACAGTATTGTTGTAACCGAGAACAGCAGACACCACATATAGCCGACGATAGTGCATCATTCACCTTTACTAGTGAAGCCTTTGAATGCCAAAGTAAAATCTTGTTTAACAGAAAGGCATTCCCTTTCCAAGAGGTTATGTTTATTTTAATCAAGGCAAAGTGTTCTTTATGCACATGACACACATCTATATGTTTAATGGAAGTCTTCCTGCTATAAAAGGTTTATCACATGCTTGCTGTCCTGTGTTATCAGAGACAGACTACGGCTAGTGCTCCATCCTTTTTAAATCCGTGTATGCAGTTGAATAGGAAGAACAGACGTGGATTTGCCACTAGCCATTACATGTCGAGCTCTTGGGTGTCACCAATGGCTCTTTCAGCATTTAATGACTGGAATCTTTCTGAGGACAGACTGCGTTTTAATAGACAGACATTTAGAGCAACACCTGCTATTCAAGTCGCATCTTTATTATTTCTGTCTCACAAAACAGATTATTTAGAGTGGAGTCAAAGTTGAGTCCTGGACTCTCCTGAGGCTGCAAGGCTTTTATTCCAACCAGTGACTCAATTTAACTTTTTTAGGTTTCTTAGCTTAGTGGGCTGTCCTTTATAGTCTATTATCCTAAACAAATATGAAATATTTATATTTTTGACAAGCTTTTGCCATTTTTTTAACTAGTGAAAATATGGACCTGTGGTTCAACAAGCTAAAAACAGATATGAACGGATACAGTAAACTGTCCAAACATGAAATGGGAAAACACATGTAGCACGTCCCAGGGGCTTGTGGGGACTGTGCTTTAGACACCATGAAATTTCATAACATACAGAGTTGTAGGCTTTCAATTAAGACCAAGATCAGGTCTCTGGCCCTGCTAGTCGCCGAGCAGTTGAGTGACAGACTTTAGCATTTTATTTCCATGCTAGCCATGCTGCCCATCTAAGATGGCGTGAAATCAAATCAGATTATTTAAAAAGTGGGGTCAAAGTTGCATCCTGGGCTCTCCTGAGGCTGCAAGGCGTTTATTCCAACCAGTAACTCAATTTAACTTTTTTAGATTTCTTAGCTTAGTGGGATGTCCTTTGTAGTCTCTTATCCTAAACAAATATGAAATACAGTGGATTTGAAGTATTCAGAACATTTAACTTCCTGCACACTTTATTTTGTTGTAGATTTAATTTTAGTTTTTGGAAAATGTATCCATTTTAAACTACACCTACCATAAAATGCACAGAAAGCAAAGCGGCCTGTATACTTTCTAAATTCGTATATCATTGAGGAGTTTTATTTAATACGTAATACTTGCTCTGATTGGGTAGCTTCTCAGCCATCCGCCAATAGCGTCCCTTGTAGGAAATCAACTGGGCAAACCAACTGAGGAAGCATGTACCATAAATTAAAAAAACCATTGTCCGCAGAAATCCGCGAACCAGCGAAAAATCCGTGATATATATTTAGATATGCTTACATTTAAAATCCGCGATGGACTGAAGCCGCGAAAGTCGAAGCGCGATATAGCAAGGGATCACTGTACTAAATGCTAAAAAGAGAAGCATGAGTGCCATATTCACATCTCCACTTAAAATTTTAAAAAATTTGTGAAGTAGCTGCTCCCTTTTAGCACTCAATGTGGTCTGAGCTGGTGTCACTTCTTTTGTTTGCTCATTGCTAAATTCAACAGAAAACTGACAAAAAGAAAAGGTTAAAGAAATATAGTGAGTTATAGCTATGACAAACAACAGCAAGTAATTCTAAATTTCTTAGAGATATTTGCAGGCCCGATGACTAAATAATGGGATCAATTAAAATTAAGAATGACAAACTGATGATTACATTTGCTTCAATAAAAACCCTCGGCCATGGTGGATGCCCAGGGCTAAACTGCTGTAGAGAATGTAAAGTCTTTTAGTGTTTTAGAGCTTGGCTTCTCTGTTTTTATGTACAATACCTTTCTCTGTGTTGCTTCCTCAAAATTCACTTCAAAACTTGCATAGAACTTTAAATAGTAGAATAGAATATAGCTATAATGCAAAAGCAAATGTGCAGTATATAATTGGACTAGGTATGCTACAAAAGCACAGAGCGGGCACCATACAGATGTCTAGTTTAACTGTGTCACTGTGTCATTCCTCATTATTTGGCCAGTACTATTCCTTCACACAGACAATCTGAACAATCCCAGTCAGTCTTAGCAAGTTGTTTCCTGAGCACATAAAGATACTGAATAAAGGGCTTGTCTGTGCCATTCCACAGTATAGTATCAGATTAAACCATTTCAGGAAAGAGTCAAAGTAACCAAATAGAACTTACTTATCTTCTGATGAAGCCTTATGGCAGTTATACCATCTAATAATATTAAAAAAAATCCTGACACACATGATCCTGTGTCAATTTCTGTGTTGATATTACATTTACAACATTGACTTAACTGATCCATCTCAGTATGTTGGCTCTCTTTAGCTGCAATGGAAAGCACTTGTGCGAAAGCAAAGTTGTGAAACAATATAACAGCTCCTCTGTTTTGACTGAACAGTCTGCATTTACTGATGAGCTGACAAATAAAAAAAAATTACTCATGGTAATTCAGTACTCCTGGATTAGTACCTTACCTGTGTGAGGGCCCCTTCTGCCAAAGCTTCTGCTGGACTTGTGGGTGTGATTGGAATTATTTGGCCTAATACACCAACACTAAGCTCCAAATGGTCAGCCCGCAGTGGTAAAAAGGAGTCTCTTCCATTCCGGTTTTCTGATTCAACACAGTCTTTTCCAGCACTGGGTAAATTGGCAGTAGGTTCTGGTGCTTGACACTCCTCTGCAAGCTGCAATACTTCTGGTTCCTCTTCTGACGGGCTGCTAGTCACTTTCACCCTCCGTCCACCAGCTTCTCTGAGATCCTGAAAGTCTTGTTCTCGATCTACCAAAACCCATTCCCGGGAATCCACATCCTGTCTGCCAGAGCTCAGATTGAGAGCCACAAATCCACTACTGACTGCTCCTTCTCCCTGCTCTGGTGAGCCAGGCGAACCCACCTTGATTAATTCTGGTATCATTTCCTCATCATAGTGCCAAATTCTGTCAGTACTACAACCTTCAACTTGCTGAAGAGGGACGTTTCCTTTTTCTTTGTCCTGAACCGCTGTGTTTGCTAATTTTCCACCACTATAAATAAAAAGAAAGTGTCCATTAATCAGTTTAGTAATGACACACTAAGACAGGTACTCATAATACAAGGCAGCCTTAACTAATACTATGGAAATGAATAGCTTAGTCCACAGAATTGTGTTTTCTGGTAATTTCAAATGCTACTCCTCATGAAGTAGACATAAAATACATGCTTATGAAATTCTATCAAGTTTTAAGTAATAAAACCATAAAACTAATGACAATGTCAAACAATTTTCCCCACTATTGCTAAATAAATTTTGAAGAAATATTTGAGTAATATTTGTTTGAAGGAAAGCCAAAATATTTGTTTGTTCAAGGGGGCTACTTAGCAGCTTATTTTAATTTATGATGGACTTCTGTGGGTCAGAGATGGTGGTTTGTAACACTGGGGCACCTCAGGGAATTGTTCTGTCTTCCTTCTTGCATACTCAATACACAATGGACTTCCAGTATAATACCAACGCTTGCCAACTACAGAAGTTCTCAGATGACTCCTCCATCACAGCTTGCATGAATGATGAAGATGAATTAGGGTACAAGAGGCTGGTGGAGGATTTGTCTTGAGATGCAGGAAGAACCACATGCAGCTTAACGTCAAAAATACAAAAGCTGTTGTGAAAAAGGGGATGGTGGCAAAATTGAATGCAATCATGAACAATTCTGTTCATCCTGTCTAGGGAGCACTTTCTGAGAGTACTTTTAGCCACAGGCTTATTCCTCCAAAGTGTACTAAGAACCACCTCTGGAGATATTTTCTGCCTAATTCCATTATATAGCTATAAACTTCCTCCTGCAGTCTCTCTCTTACCACCAGCCAGTAGCTAAAGAAAAATAGTTATATTAGACTTAAATCGTTATATCTGTATTGTACATTTCAATTTCCCTTTTGAGGATTAATAAAGTATATCTAATCAATGATTTCTGAAGGTCCTGGGAAAAAGCTAACATCACCACACAACATGTCTGAGAAGACTTACCAAGGTGAGCACAACACTTTGATGTGGCAAATTAAAGAAAGGCGAGACAGTGACATTGACACTCCAGTTAGCTCTAGTTCACTTCGAGGAAGATAGAATAAGGACAGCATATAAAGACAAGTGTGCTACACCATGGACAGCTTTTGTTTCATGTCTACTGCCTGAAAGCCAGAAACAGCAAATGATAAGGAATTAAGCCCAGTTTGGTTAAAAAAAAAAAAAAGAAAAGAAGACAGAAGCAGCTTTTCAGTTTCAGAAATAACAACTTCTGATTGAAACAAAAAAATATAAAGAGTACACTCTCATATATTCTCAATCTTGTTAACAGGAATGAGAGGAGCAATTCCAAACCATAAACACAGACATCTGTACCAGTGATATTTCAGTTCTGATATTACTTGTGGTTTTAGTTTTTAATTTTATTTTATGCAATTAATTTTAATTTTAATTTTGTTTTAGTTTTCAGTGGAATCAACAATTTTTATTTTTATTTAGTACTGTGTTTAAAATTTTAGTTTTTATTTTATTTAGTTCTGGCTTTTTTACATAATATTAGTACAATTTTAGTTTTTTTTTTCTGTTTTAAGACCACAAATGCTGGCCTATACATATTTCAATGCAAGTTATATTTCAGTCAGTAAAATACACACATATTTCATAATGTCGTTAAACACAGTTTAATGATCAAACAGAGTAAGTGGCCTAATGAGTATAATCAACAAGATCAAATGTTTCAACCCAAGAAACCAGTCTGTGCAAGCATGTTGCTGTTACACTTTAAACAAGCACACATTTCGAGAGATTTGTTCACGTTGCAACGGTGAAAGTATTTGCTTGACGAACACCTGTAAAGCAGGTGCACAGACAAGGTCTTAGGCCACTGGCACCAGCAGATTGTATGTTGATGATTTCTGCTGCCAGTACTAAAGCAGTGACGTGTGGCGAGGTTCACGGCTGGTGAAATTAGAGTCAGATTTATAAATATATGAACCCATAAGAGTAGCTTATTTACCGTTCAATTGGCAGCATGCACACTGACTACTAATTATGTTTCATATCTGATCAGCATTCTTTACACACACATGGGTAAGGTCCATATTTGGCTAAAGAAAGAACGTCACATTTATACCGGCGAGAGAGAGAGAGAGCGGAGACAGCACATGTGCTCTGCACCCTTCATGTGTTCTGAATTTGCCGTTGCAATTTCACAATTCATACTCATTCAATACAAATAAAGTATAGAGCGGTGTACAAAAAAAAATTCAATTTTGACCTTAGTTGAAATATTTAGTTGTTTTTAAAAGCTTTTAATTCTGATGCTTTAATCAATTTTACTACAGACAATTCAACAAAAGGATAACAAGAAAAACAAAATATTTTATTTAAGGTCAAAATGTAGTTTTTAAATATTGGATTGTTTTTTTCTTAGTCTGATCCCATTATTTTTTTTATAAAATTGAAAAAGTTTATGGTCTTGCCTTTATTTGTAAATGAAGTTCATGCGTCTATCCTTCTCCATGAATATCTCCGTCACTTTCTTGTAAAAGTCCTCCTTAATTTCCTTTAGTTTTAAAAGTCTTAATCATTTTGGCAGTCAGTTAGAACAAAAAATAAAAATAAACGGACCGCAGCAGTGCGCTTGACTTTCTGATACGCTAACTTATTGGCAAGCCTGAGCCTCTGTGTGGAACAGCAGCAGTAACAAGCACCTGTTAGGCTCACATCCGCCCCCTTCAGTGCGCTACGGTACTGTCTGCTTCACCTTGTGCCTTTTCACTGCGGTTTAATGTCCGATCAGCAAGACTAAATATGTTACACACATTCATTACAGATATTAGCCAGACTGTGGAAAATCAAGGTGTATAATAAACGTGTATGCAAATATTGTATTGGCTACATACAGAGAGACAGCGACAGGCACGAGGTAACTACATGCATCAACCCAATGTGTGAGGTAGAGCGCAGTCCAAGACTTGTGTAGTCGCTGCCGCACATCGGTTTTCAGGAAACGTGCAAATTCAGCAATTTTGACTATAAAAATTATCAAAATTATTGGAATCACACAGAAAACAAGTTTATAGCACAAATCAGTGGACAAATATATTTTATGTTATGATTATTAGTTGTTTTACTTTTCATGATGACAGGTGAGACCGCATGTCCCTGTATGAAGTGCAGTCATGGTGCCAGAAAAGTGCTGGACTTCCACTAAGTACTGATCCAGCTGGCCCTGCACTGAATCTCCGAGACTCTTTTCTTCTTCTTGCATACTACATTTTATTTTATTGTCATCTGTGCTGTATTTCCACACATTACTTTTTCGCATTCTACCCACAAACATCTATGCAAAACTCACCATTGTCAACCACACTTGCTTACTGCTTCAACCGAACGAACCAAATGTGCTCAACAAACAAACGACGGCCCTTTACGAAAGTTGCCTCATGTGACCATAGTAAGCCAAGTTACAAGATCACTGCATAGTGAACAGCGCAACGTAACTGAACGTCCAGGGTGACCTACAAACAACTCCTCTGGACGACTAAACCAGACTAAACGAAAATGCTATTTTTTCTCAATTTTCGTTCTCATTTTAGTTCATTTATATATCACTAATTTTTATTTAGTTTCTCTGTTTGCCTTAATTTCAGTTCTCATTCTTGTAAAATGAAAAACAATATTTTTAGTTCTAGTTCTCGTTTTCGTTATGAAAATATCACTGATTTGGACTCTGTGGCAGAAAATCAATGTTTATCACATTCCACTTTAAAGAAATGTCATTGGAAGCTCAGTATTTAACAGTAAGTATGGTGTAATCAAGATTGTACAGATAATATAAAATAGCCAGTTGCTATATATTGTTATATTGGTTTATACTAGTGTTTAATCAACTATGGGTCGTGGACATCACTGTGCTGGGTTGCCACATGATTGTGTAGTAAATTTATTCATGTTCATCTAAATCAGATTTCTGTGGCGAGTGATATGCCACCCTCTACTTAAAGTACTGTTTATTGATGTGGTATTCAATTCTAAACATATCCTATAAACAATGCCCTTGGCACATTACAAAGAGCTTTTGGTTCTATTTAACAAAATTAAATATTCCCCAAACTTAGGCGACTGAAAATAACAAGGGTGGGGGGGAAGCAGGGAGTGGGAAAAAATGATAGGCTACAAAATACATCAGCATTTCTTAAACTATGGGTCACAGACATCTTTTTTTGGGTTGCATTCGGACTTGGCAGGAAAACTAACAGAGTTCATTAAAGTGTGAATTTTGTGGTGAGTGGTATTCCACCCTCTATTTAACCAAATGTTTAAAGTAGTACGTGTTCCAAGGTGGTGGGCGGAGTTGAGGTGATTGGTGAAGGGATCATGGCACTAGTTTAAAATGTCAAAAAGAAAAGGATATAACAATTTTTGGGGTGTTGTTTTGGGTGAGTCAATAAAGTGGGGGGTATACTATATATAGTTAAGTGGTGGTATTATATGCTAAATTCAATTTCAATGGGAATGGACAACTGGCCAATGTCTCATCACGTTTACTGTTACAGTATACATTGAATCCAAATCTATAACAGAGACACAAAGTGGACTTTGTATTTTAATTGTCTTGGTAAGAGTGAATTCCTTTCTGTAGTGCTATTTTAAAGTGGTTTGATATATTTCAATCTACTGGTAGCATAAAGAGTAAGTTTGTTGGACCAATAAAAGCTGTAAGAATGCCAGTAAATATCAAAAGGGTGAAACAGTCTATTAAGAAGACTTTGTTTTTCAGCACTATCTGTCAGTTTAAACATTTCAAATTAAAATTTTTCGATGAATTCTTCATCGTAATTCATCCTGTCACTTGTAGAAAATATAAATAAAGCACATATTATGTGACCAATTTTTTTACTTGTTATATTGAATTATTAAATGAAAACTGGGATATGCTGAATAATTTGCAAAGTCATGTAAAAGAACATTTTGTTAATGGTGGAGCTCAAATGCAAAACATCATTAAAAAAAACATTTTGAGACAAGGTAAATAAACTGCACTTTTTAACTGCTTTATTTCTTATCCAGTGCCACAAGTGAAGTGATCATTCATAATATTCTTGCTCTACTCCCTTACAAAGAAGAAATTCTCTCCACAAGTGTATAAGCATTTACTGTACTCTGGCAGTGATATGCGTCAGGGATTTATTACTCATTTTGAAAGACGATTATTGTTTTATTAACCATATGTTTGCTTTACACTCTTCTCTTTTAGTAACATTCAGTGAGAGATACACATGAATGGAAACACAACATTAGCTGTTTTTTTATTATGCGGCTTTGAGTTTCTCAGTGTATGACTCAGCTATCATTATGGTAATAATCCTCTTCTTAGGTACCAGTAGGGTACAAAATTTTTTATTTGACTCCTCAGATTAAAAAGTTTACAAACTCTTGGTTTATAAGAAGTGGATAACAAGAGTCCAAATATTGTCAGTCATTGCCTGTACCCAAAAAGAACCAAAAAATCTATCTGACTTCACTGAGACGGAACTGGCACATTTATGAGGTTGTACACTTCAAATGTAAGGCTTCTCCTGCTTCAGTGCACACACTTCAAATATACCTTCTTAGTGTTACTTTTAAGGAAATGAAATTTTCACTCTACATACCAAACCTCCAGGAATTTCTCTGCTTTAGGCTTGGGCTCCAGAGTCATGCGTTTCTCGAGTTCAAAACTGTGAATAGAGCGCAGCTTTCTCAGGAGAGGGGCATCTCTGTCAGACTGGACGGTTTCGGAGCGGACTCGGACGGGGGAACCCCAACTAGGTCCTGCAAGGGGACTGTTTCCCTGGTTTTGGCTGTGCTCCTCTTCTGTGGTGGCCTAAAGTCCAAAAAGAATACAATTATTAGCTGTAGCACCCAGATGAACTAATGGGGAAAAAAATCCTTAAAAATTATGAGACTGCAAGAAATAAAAAAGAGCATGCAGTGACCTAAATGTCCAAATTGTGCCCAAAGTGTCAATATTTTGTGTGGCCACCATTATTTTCCGGCACTACCTTAAATCTCTTGGGCATGGAGTTCACTAGAGCTTCACAGGTTGCCACTGGAATCCTCGTCCACTCCCCCATGACGACATCATGGAGCTGGTGGATGTTACAGACCTTGTGCTCCTCCACCTTCCATTTGAGGATGCCCCAGAGATGCTCAATAAGGTTTAGGTCTGGAGACATGCTTGGCCAGTCCAGCACCTTTACCCTGTTTCTTTAGCAAGGCAGTGGTCATCTTGGAGGTGTGTTTGGGGTCGCTATCATGCTGGAATACTGCCCTGCAGCCCAGTTTTTCGAAGGGAGGGGATCATGCTCTGCTTCAGTATGTCACAGTACATGTTGGCATTCATGGTTCCCCCAATGAACTGTAGCTCCCCAATGCCGGCAGCACTCATGCAACCCCAAACCATGACACTCCTACCACCATGCTTGACTGTAGGCAAGGCACACTTGTCTTTGTACTCCTCATCTGGTGGCTGCCACACATGTTTGACACCATTTGAACCAAATAAGTTTATCTTGGTCTCATCAGACCACAGGACATGGTTCCAGTAATCCTTATCCTTAATCTGCTTGTCTTCAGCAAACTGTTTGAGGGCTTTCTTGTGCATCACCTTTAGAAGAGGCTTTCTTCTGGGACGACAGCCATGCAGACCAATTTGATGCAGTGTGCGGCGTATGGTCTGAGCACTGACAGGCTGACCCCCCACCCCTTCAAACTCTGGAGCAATGCTGGCAGCACTCATACGTCTATTTTCAAAAGGCAACCTCTGGATATGACACTGAGCATGTGTACTCAACTTCTTTGGTCGACCGTGGCGAGGCCTGTTCCGAGTGGAACCTGCCCTGTTAAACCGTTGTATGGTCTTGGCCACCGTGCTGCAGCTCAGTTTCAGGGTGTTGGCAATTTTCTTATAGCCTGGGCCATCTTTATGTAGAGCAACAACTCTTTTTTCAGATCCTCAGAGAGTTCTTTGCCATGAGGTGCCATGTTGAACTTTCAATGACCAGTATGAGAAAGTGTGAGAGTGGTAACACCAAATTTAACACACCTGCTCCCCATTCACATCTGAGACCTTGTAACACTAACTAGTCACATGACACTGGGGAGGGAAAATGGCTAACTGGGCACAATAAGTTACCAGCGGTTTAGACATTAATGGCTGTATGTGGAGTTATTTTGAGGGGACAGCAAATTTACACTGTTATACAAGCTGTACACTATCTTACATTGTATCAAAGTGTCATATCTTCAATGTTGTCCCATTAAAAGATATAATAAAATATTTACAAAAATGTGAGGGGTGTACTCACTTTTGTGAGATACTGTATGTATAAAGTACAAGCATAGCATCAGTTAGAAGAATTCTATAACACAAACGGATAAACAAGAAGATTGAAGAGATTTCAAAGAGACCCATTTAAACCTTACCATTAAACCATTGCCAGACCAGCTTAATCAAATCCAAAATTATGTGGGCACTGGACACAAGGCAGAAACCAACCCTGAAAAGGGTGCCAAGAGGAAACCTTGATACTGTATTCATTTAGTGTTGCCAGATAACAAAAAATGCACATCTTGGTACCTGGAGACAAACCCACACAGACATAAAGAGAATGTGCAAATCCTCACGTATCACAATTGGATCAGTATTGTATTCCAGTCTCCTGGAGCTGTAATGAAGCATGTTGCCCTAAATTTTTATTTTTTATTTCAAACATGCAATATTATCCATGTACTAGGATAGAATTTGTTTTGACTGCCTGAGAAATACTGATGTCCAGACTCATACTGTTTTGTTTGCCAATAGGTTATTGCACCCCTAGATTAAAAGGAAATTCTTTAAAAAGAACATATAGAAGAGTATACAAAATTTTAGATAATTAGTTAAAATATTCAAAAATATTACTGTGTTTCTTAATATAAAGAAAAACAGCATTCTGAGAGACAGAGGGTGGGAGTCAAGTAGAGAACTTTGTTTCTTGGTGCAGAAAGAATTGCCTGCATCTCATCAAATTTATGTCTGAACTTTTTTGTTACTCCTCAGTTGTCAAATGGCTATACTTCCAACATTTCATAATGGAGAGATATTGTTAGATTCCATTTATGTTAATATGTTTTGAACCACTTTGGTTTTCTGTCTTTATGTATACTCATTATGTGATTGGTAATTTATAAAGTTGATATTTGCAATAGTGATGAATGAAACAGTTCAGTTTTGACATTTATACAGTTTTGTAAAACTTATGCTAATCTCGCCTTTCATACAATTTCACAATGTGAGAGGCACTAAAGAGTTTTATTGGGTTATAAAAAGTTTTTTTTTTAGGTTTTAAACAAGTAATAGTGCTTCCTAAAGCCTTGTTCACATTTCTGTATTTAACTGTGTTTTTTCTGCAGTTGTTTAACACACATATTCTGTGACTCTCATTCATGTGATCATGGAGGGAGTGCAGTATTTATTTTTAAGTGACATGCTGCATGTTTTCCAGACAAAGGCACAACAAAATTCACTGTAGTGCATATAACTATTTTCTCTCCACAGAAAAATTCAGTACACATAAAGTTGTCACTTCCAAAACTCAGCCTCCCCCTACCTAGTTGAGGGTATGCATATGATGTTTTTTTCACTATACTAAATTACAGGTAAAAGTTTGTGGAAGGAATGCATGAAAGTAAAACTAAATGCTTTTTTTTTCTTCTGTGAATGGCAAAAATTTTTAGAAAGTAAAATGCAATTTATTTCACTTTTTTTAGCAAAGCAAAATACTGTGTTCTGCTGTGAATTAAATTTTGCCTGAATTGTTTCTCTCATCTGTGCTTGCACCCACTAAAAAGTGCTATACAAAAATAAGTTGTACTGAATTACACTTTAAATACATATGTGAATTTTAAAATAGACCTTTATCTACCTTAATATAAGGATAAGTGTCTTTGTGCTCATCTCTGTCTTTTCAAATGATGCCACTTCACAAACATTTTAGTAATAAAATGCATTGTATTTGTCATTCCAATAGATGGCTTATCACAAACATTAACACTACCTTTACGAATCCACTACTAAATGGCATATAATATAAACGTATGCTTTGCATGGTACACAGCAAATGTTAACGCTTTGATTTCAACCTGTCTTAAATGGGTAGCACAGCTAGTTGCTACAATAAAATACTAACAATTTGCAAATCACCAGTGAGCCAGTCTCACAATCAAACTTTCAAATACCACATCACCTGGCATAAGAAAACAAAAATGGCTTCTAGCACCTTGCATGCCAGTGGCCTGATCCGGTTGCGATTGCGATCAAGCTCCTCCCAGACATCAGCCTCCTGCTGGCGCTGTGCTGGCAAGATGGGCAGTTTCTCTGGGCAGTTATTCTCTCCATCACTGAGTTGCTCATCTTGCAGAACTTCATCCGTATTCTCTCGCTGCAAGTCACCAGGCACCATAGAAGCATTTGCCATCCTATAAAAATAAGAAGAAAAAAAATAGGCACATACACACCTATTTACTCCAGAAAACTACAATGTACAACCACTGCTGTAGACACCAGAACTGCCTAAACATAGGAGGAGACTTGCAAGTACAATTGTCTTTAAAAAGTTAAATAAACAAAAGTGAACCACTTTAAAGCATTTTCAAATTGTTCATATAAAACTAAACAGAATTAGGTACAGTGCATCCGGAAAGTATTCACAGCGCATCACTTTTTCCGGATTTTGTTATGTTACAGCCTTATTCCATAATGGATTAAATTCATTTTTACCTCAGAATTCTACACACAACACCACATAACGACAACGTGAAAAAAGTTTACTTGAGATTTTTGCAAATTTATTAAAAATAAAAAAATTGAGAAAGCACATGTACATAAGTATTCACGGCCTTTGCCATGAAGCTCAAAATTGAGCTCAGGTGCATCCGGTTTCCCCTGATCGTCCTTGAGATGCTTCTGCAGTTTAACTGGAGTCCACCTGTGGTAAATTCAGTTGATTAGACCTGATTTGGAAAGGCACACACCTGTCTATATAAGGTCCCACAGTTGACAGTTCATGTCAGAGCACAAACCAAGCATGAAGTCAAAGGAATTGTCTGTAGACCTCTGAGACAGGATTGTCTTGATGGCACAAATCTGGGGAAGGTTACAGAAAAAATTTCTGCTGCTTTGAAGGTCGCAATTAGCACAATGGCCTCCATCATCCGTAAGTGGAAGAAGTTCGAAACCACCAGCACTCTTCCTAGAGCTGGCCGGCCATCTAAACTGAGCGATCGGGGGAGAAGGGCCTTAATCAGGGAGGTGACCAAGAACCCGCTGGTAACTCTGTCAGAGCTCCAGAGGTCCTCTGTGGAGAGAGGAGAACCTTCCAGAAGGACAACCATCTCTGCAGCAATCCATCAATCAGGCCTGTATGGTAGAGTGACCAGACGGAAGCTACTCCTTAGTAAAAGGCACATGGCAGCCCGCCTGGAGTTTGCCAAAAGGCACCTGAAGGACTCTCAGACCATGAGAAACAAAATTCTCTGGTCTGATGAGACAAAGATTGAACTCTTTGGTGTAAATGCCAGGCGTCAAGTTTGGAGGAAATCAGGCACCGCTTATCACCAGGCCAATATCAACCCTACAGTGAAGCATTGTGGTGGCAGCATCATGCTGTGGGGATGTTTTCAGTGGCAGGAACTAGGAGACTAGTCAGGATAAAGGGAAAGATGACTGCAGCAATGTACAGACACATCCTGGATGAAAACCTGCTCCAAAGCACTGTTGACGTCAGACTGGGGCGACGGTTCATCTTTCAGCAGGACAACAACCCTGATCGTTGGATGGGAAGTGTCGGTGCACAGCCATTTTAGGATCTCTCCAGAAATACTCAATCGGATTCAAGTCTGGACTCTGGCTTGATATCTTTGATATCTTGGCTGTGTGCTTAGGGTTGTTGTCCTGCTGAAAGATGAACTGTCGCCCCAGTCTGACGTCAACAGTGCTTTGGAGCGCTTGAGAGGTGCTGCAAAGAGGAATGGGCGAAACTGGCCAAGGATAAGCGTGCCAAGCTTGTGGCATCATATTCAAAAAGACTTGAGGCTGTAATTGCTGCCAAAGGTGCATTGACAAAGTACTGAGCAAAGGCTGTGAATACTTATGTACATGTGATTTCTCAGTTTTTTTATTTTTAATAAATTTGCAAAAACGTCAAGTAAAATTTTTTCACGTTCTCATTATGGGGTGTTGTGTGTAGAATTCTGAGGAAAAAAATGAATTTAATCCATTTTGGAATAAGGCTGTAACATAACAAAATGTGGAAAAAGTGATGAGCTGTGAATACATTCTGGATGCACTGTACACAACAATAAATGTAAGTACAGTACTATTAAGCTGTCAGGTGTTTAAAACCGATGTGTAATTGTGCAGCTGTGTCAAAATAATTGGGGTACATCATGGGCACAGCCAAGATTAGTAGCAGCTTGATGCTCTATAGTACCACTATCACATACTGACACAGAAAAGAGGTTAAGTAATGGAGATTCACAAGCAGACATGCCAACTCGCACTTACCCCATTGCAACAGGAGTCTGTCGGGTAAATAACTGTGGAGTGACTGTGGTATTTGTAATGATAAGTGTGCCATCCATCCCATTCCTCTCCCAGTCATAAGGATCATTCTCCACCACACTGAAATTCTTCATGCTCTTTTCAAACACTGACATCAGCAACTATAAAAACACAAACGTATTACTGACCTCTGCTCCAGCAGGGGGCAGCAAACTAAAGCATTAGACTTTAGTCTCATTCTCTTTTAAAGGATAGCTAAGATAAAGATAACTTATTAATATGGATCATAAAACTCTTAATATGCACTAACAAGGAGAAAAATTTTACCTTTTAATAACAAACAATATTCTGGTAATATAATAATACATTTATGATCCAGCTGTTTATAGGGTTATAAGCTCTTTATTATCATGTGTATGGAGTACAGCAAATTTCTTTTGGCACATCCAACACATTCCCACTCTCTGGTACTATAATAAGCTGTTCCAGCAAAAGCAAAAAAAAAAAAAAAAAAAAAAAAAATATAGGTAGAAAAAGTAAATAACCCAGCAAGTGAAAAAACTTGTAAGAAAGAAAAGTAAAAAGTAGACATGTAAAATATCTGTGTGGTTTTTAAAATGAAGAGTAAATCCAATTCATTCATTTTTTCCTGCTATGAGGTCTGCTCATTTTGTGAAATCTGTTAATTCCGGCATTAAGAGCAAGAAAGGAACTAGCCTATTGCAGGGAACACTCGCAAACATACCCGTTTTCAGACCGGCACTTATCTTGCATGTCTTTGGCATCAAGGAGGAATGAAGAGTGAGTGGAAATGTAACTTGCACTTACAGTTGTGCTTGAAAGTTTGTGAACCCTTTAGAATTTTCTATATTTCTGCATAAATATGACCTAAAACATCATCAGATTTTCTCTCAAGTCCCAAAAGTAGATAAAGAGAAACCAGTTAAACAAATGAGACAAGAATATTATACTTGGTCATTTATTTATTAAGGAAAATGATCGAATATTACATTTGTGATTGGTAAAAGTATGTGAACCGTTGCTTTCAGTATCTGGTGTGACCCCCCCCCCCCCCTTTGCAGCAATAACTGCAACTAAACATTTCCGGTAACTTTTGATCATTCCTGCACACCGGCTTGGAGGAATTTTAGCCCATTCCTCCGTACAGAACAGCTTCAACTCTGGGATGTTGGTGGGTTTCCTCACATTAACTGCTCGCTTCAGGTCCTTCCACAACATTTCGATTGGATTAACGTCAGGACATTGACTTGGCCATTCCAAAACATTAACTTTATTCTTCTTTAACCATTCTTTGGTAAAACGACTTGTGTGCTTAGGGTCGTTGTCTTGCTGCATGACCCATCTTCTCTTGAGATTCAGTTCACGGACAGATGTCCTGACATTTTCCTTTGGAATTCTCTGATATACAATGCATCCGGAAAGTATTTACAGTTGTCACAGTAGGGGGCGCTAGTGCTCCCTTGAACCCTCAGGTACCACGCCAAACACCTGGTAAAATTGCCACAATAATTATATTTATTATAATAATGCGCACTAAGCACCCTCCACTCCACACTATTCATAAACAACCACAATACTACAATAATAAATCAATAACCAACAATCCTCAACTCCCAGACGCGTTGCCCTCCTACCACCCAGCTCAGCTTGTTGTCTGGGAGTTCCCAGAGTCCTTTTATTCCTCCTGACCCGGAAGTGTTTCTGCCCAACAGTTCCACAAGTCCTTATTCCTTCCGGGTCAGAGTAAACAGTACTTTTCTTCACCCCGGAAGCCCGTCGCTCTTCCTGTGACGAACTTCCGGGTCATGGTGCACAAATGAGTCCACTGGCTTCCCGACAGCGACTCCCAGTGGCCCCCAAGGTATCCAGCAGGGCTGTGTATAAAAACTCCAAAGTCCATGAGGCCCTGCTGGAATTCGGGGCCCATATATGTTCTCGGGAGAGCTCCTCCTGGCGGCCTGAGGGTGACGGTCGGAGTAAAATGCCGGCAATCCACCACACAGTGCATCGCTTTTTCCACATTTTCTTATGATACAGCCTTATTCCAAAATGGATTAAATTCATTTTTTTCCTCACAATTCTACACACAACACCCCATAATGACAACGGGAAAAAAGTTTACTTGAGGTTTTTGCAAATTTATTAAAAATATAAAAAAAACTGAGAAATCACATGTACATAAGTATTCACAGCCTTTGCTCAACACTTTGTCGATGCACCTTTGGCAGCAATTACAGCCTCAAGTCTTTTTGAATATGATGTCACAAGCTTGGCACACCTATCCTTGGCCAGTTTCACCCATTCCTCTTTGCAGCACCTCTCAAGCTCCATCAGGTTGGATGGGAAGTGTCGGTGCACAGCCATTTTAAGATCTCTCCAGAAATACTCAATCGGATTCAAGTCTGGACTCTGGCTTGATATCTTGGCTGTGTGCTTAGGGTTGTTGTCCTGCTGAAAGATGAACCGTCGCCCCAGTCTGACGTCAACAGCGCTCTGGAGCAGGTTTTCATCCAGGATGTCTCTGTACATTGCTGCAGTCATCTTTCCTTTTACCCTGACTAGTCTCCCAGTTCCTGCAGCTGAAAAACATCCCCACAGCATGATGCTGCCACCACCATGCTTCACTGTAGGGATGGTATTGACCTGGTGATGAGTGGTGCCTGGTTTCCTCCAAACGTGACGCCTGGCATTCACACCAAAGAGTTCAATCTTTGTCTCATCAGGCCAGAGAATTTTGTTTCTCATGGTCTGAGAGTCCTTTTAGCACCTTTTGGCAAACTCCAGGCGGGCTGCCATGTGCCTTTTACTAAGGAGTGGCTGCCGTCTGGCCACTCTACCATACAGGCCTGATTGGTGGATTGCTGCAGAGATGGTTGTCCTTCTGAAAGGTTCTCCTCTTTCCACAGAGGACCTCTGGAGCTCTGACAGAGTGACCATCGGGTTCTTGGTCACCTCCCTGACTAAGGCCCTTCTCCCCTGATCGCTCAGTTTAGATGGCCAGCCAGCTCTAGGAAGAGTCCTGGTGGTTTCAAACTTCTTCCGCTTACGGATGATGGAGGCCACTGTGCTCATTGGGACCTTCAAAGCAGCAGAAATTTTTCTGTAACCTTCCCCAGATTTGTGCCCCGAGACAGTCCTGTCTCGGAGGTCTACAGACAATTCCTTTGACTTCATGCTTGGTTTGTGCTCGTACGTGAACTGTCAACTGTGGGACCTTATATAGACAGGTGTGTGCCTTTCCAAATCATGTCCAATCAACTAAATTTACCACAGGTGGACTCCAATTAAGCTGCAGAAACATCTCAAGGATGATCAGGGGAAACAGGATGCACCTGAGCTCAATTTTGAGCTTCATGGCAAAGGCTGTGAATATAGGTGCTGGTCATAAAATTAGAATATCATGACAAAGTTCATTTATTTCAGTAATTCCATTCAGAAAGTGAAACTTGTATATTAGATTCATTCATTACACACAGACTGATGTATTTCAAATGTTTATTTCTTTTAATTTTGATGATTATAACTGACAACTAATGAAAGTCCCAAATTCAGTATCTCAGAATATTGTGAAAAGGTTCAATATTGAAGACACCTGGTGTCACACTCTAATCATCTAATTAACTCAAAACACCTGCAAAAGCCTTTAAATGGTCTCTCAGTCTAGTTCTGTAGGCTACACAATCATGGGGAAGACTGCTGACTTAACAGTTGTGCAAAAGACGACCATTGACACCTTGCACAAGGAGGGCAAGACACAAAAGGTCATTGCTAAAGAGGCTGGCTGTTCACAGAGCTCTGTGTCTAAGCACATTAATAGAGAGGCGAAGGGAAGGACAAGATGTGATAGAAAAAAGTGTACAAGCAATAGGGATAATCGCACCCTGGAGAGGATTGTGAAACAAAACCTATTCAAAACTGTGGGGGAGATTCACAAAGAGTGCACTGCAGCTGGAGTCAGTGCTTCAAGAACCACCACGCACAGACGTATGCAAGACATGGGTTTCAGCTGTCGCATTCCTTGTGTCAAGCCACTCTTGAACAAGAGACAGAGTCAGAAGCATCTCACCTGGGCTAAAGACAAACAGGACTGGACTGCTGCTGAGTGGTCCAAAGTTATGTTCTCTGATGAAAGTAAATTTTGCATTTCCTTTGGAAATCAAGGTCTCAGAGTCTGGAGAAAGAGAGGAGAGGCACAGAATCCACATTGCTTGAGGTCCAGTGTAACGTTTCCACAGTCAGTGATGGTTTGGGGTGCCATGTCATCTGCTGGTGTTGGTCAATTGTGTTTTCTCTGGTCCAAGGTCAACACAGCCGTCAACCAGGACGTTTTAGAGCACTTCATGCTTCCTGCTGCTGACGAATTTTATGGAGATGCAGATTTCATTTTCCAACAGGACCTGGCACCTGCACACAGTGCCAAAGCTACCAGTACTTGGTTTAAGGACCATGGTATCCCTGTTCTTGATTGGCCAGCAAACTTGCCTGACCTTAACCCCATAGAAAATCTATGAGGTATTGTGAAGAGGAAGATGCAATACACCAGACCCAACAATTCAGAAGAGCTGAAGGCCACTATCAGAGCAACATGGGCTCTCATAACACCTGAGCAGTGCCACAGACTGATCGACTCCATGCTACGCCGCATTGCTGCAGTAATCCAGGCCAAAAGAGCCCCAACTAAATATTGAGTGCTGTACATGCTCATACTTTTCATGTTCATACCTTTCAGTTGGCCAACATTTCTAAAATTCATTTTTTTGCATTGGTCTTAAATGATATTCTAATTTTCTGAGATACTGAATTTGGGACTTTCATTAGTTGTCAGCTATAATCATCAAAATTAAAAGAAATAAACATTTGAAATACATCAGTCTGTGTGTAATGAATAAATCTAATATACAAGTTTCACTTTTTGAATGGAATTACTGAAATAAATCAACTTTGTCATAAAATTCTAATTTTATGACCAGCACCTGTACTTATGTACATGTACTTTCTCAATTTTTTTTTATTTTTAATAAATTTGCAAAAATCTCAAGTAAACTTTTTTCACGTTGTCATTATGGGGTGTTGTGTGTAGAATTCTGAGGAAAAAATGAATTTAATCCATTTTGGAATAAGGCTGTAACATAACAAAATGTGGAAAAAGTGATGCGCTGTGAATACTTTCTGGATGCACTGTAATTCAAAATTCATTGTTCCATCAATGAAGGCAAGCTGTCCTGGCTCAGATGCAAAACAGACCCAAACCATGATACTACCACCACCATGTTTCACAGATGGGATAAGGTTCTTATGCTGGAATGCAGTGTTTTCCTTTCTCCAAACATAAAGCTTTTCATTTAAACCAAAAAGTTTTATTTTGGTCTCATCTGTCCATAAAACATTCTTCCAATAGCTTTCTGGTTTGTCCATGTGATCGTTAGCAAACTGCAGACAAGCAGCAATGTTTTTTTTGGAGAGCAGTGGCTTTCTCCTTGGAACCCTGCAATGCACACCATTGTTGTTCATTGTTCTCCTGATGGTGGACATGAACATTAGCCAATGTAAGAGAGGCCTTCAGTTGCTTAGAAGTTACCATGGGGTCCTTTGTGACCTCGCCGACTATTACACACCTTGCTTTTGGAGTGATCTTTGTTGGTCGACCACTCCTGGGGAGGGTAACAATTGTCTTGAATTTCCTCCATTTGTACACAATCTGTCTGACTGTGGATTGGTGGAGTCCAAACTCTTTAGATATGGCTTTGTAACCTTTTCCAGCCTGTTGAGCATCAACAACTCTTTTTCTGAGGTCCTCAGAAATCTCCTTTGTTCGTGCCATGATACACTTCCATAAACATGTGTTGTGAAGAGCAGACTTTGATTGATCCCTGTTCTTTAAATAACACAGGGTGCCCACTCACACCTGATTGTCATCCTATTGATTGAAAACACCTGACTCTAATTTCATCTTCAAACTAACTGCTAATCCTAGAGGTTCACATACTTTTACCACTCACAAATATGTAATATTCAATCATTTTCCTCAATAAATAAATGACCAAGTATAATATTTTTGTCTCATTTGTTTAACTGGTTTCTCTTTATCTACTTTTAGGACTTGAGTGAAAATCTGATGATGTTTTATGTCATATTTATGCAGAAATATAGAAAATTCTAAAGGGTTCACAAACTTTCAAGCACAACTGTAACAGAAGAACATGTAAACTTCACAAAGACAGCAAATGAGCAAAGAATTAAAATGTGGACGCTAGAGCCGTGTGGGAACAGTGCTAATTGCTGTATAACCATATTGTTCTATTGTTACAAAGTCTCTTTTACATTGCACCCAACCTCTCCACAGGAAATAAACAGGCCATCTTCTTCACAGAATTTAGTTATATAAAAACTGGATGTAAAGCTAGACTGAAACATAAAAATAATTGTGTATAATTTACAAAAAAAAACACTAGTGCCTTTCTCTTTTTGGATTCGGATTACTTGCAAAGAGAACACTTGAAATGTCCACTTTGACCAGGGGGCCTAAAAAATAAAAAAAAAGTTCAGTTGAAGCATCACCCATTCTACAAGCACAATATGATGCTACACATCAATTTGCTTATCATTTGAAAGACAGTTAATGCTCATACTTATTTTCTTCACAAACAAAGTCTTTCAAACATGGACAAATTTGTTGGTATCCTTACAGCTCATTAAAAACTGGGGCAGTGTTACCAGGTTCCTAAATAATGTATAGCGCCATAACTGCTTCAAAATAGCGAACTGTCCCAAAAAAATAGCTCAATGCCCTTGGTATACATAATGATGCATCAGAAAGCGGAAGATAGTGTCAGATAAAGAAGATTAGAAGCATACCAAAGTCTGAGTTGGTTTGAGCTATTTCAGAGAGATGTGGTACTGGTATGTACCATCACAGAAATGGGGGGGGGGGGTGAGATTTTAGAATGGTAAAGAAAATAATAGAAGGGCAAATAAGCAGGGAAAGGGGTGCCAGATGGATGAAAAACATGGTTAACAATTTATTGGAGGAGGGCTGAAAAACAGCACAAAATACGTTTTCTTTTAAAAAGTAGTCCAAAAACCTGCAAAAACCCATTTTATTCCAAGGATGACAATCAAAAATAATCCAAATTGGGTGAGAAAACCACGGACCTGGCAACACTGAGCTGCTACACACCTCCAAAAAAGTGACTAAACGAAAAGCAATTGTCTCATGTTCAGGTATACCTGCATACCTCTGATATCTCATCGAGTGAAGAGACTGAAGTATTCCTTATGCTAGACAGCTATTCTAAAATGGCCTGGACACATTTGTTGGTACCCCTAGAAAGGATCCTAAATAATTGGATTCAAATGATTTTTCAAGCTAGCTGTTTTCTTTAATTAGTATCACACGTCTCCAATAGTGCAATCAATCATCCAGATTAATGAATGAGTTGTATGAAATTCTTAAAAAAACCTAAAAGATTGCACCAATGAACAGATTTTGAGATTTTATTATTGTACGTATACTAATGTTTTACTGTGTTTGATTAATTTTGCCTCATATTAATACTTGTATAATTGTTTAAGTGGGTCACGGTTTAGTGTTAAAAGCACCTAGTATGGGTGACTGTCATACTCCCACAGGCGTTAGCAGCTGAGAAGAGATGTCCTCAACAGCAGAAGATCGCCAAGCGAGCATTTGCTTTGTTAATTGGCACAGATGTAACTCAGGTCTGCAGACAACCATTTGGTCTGTTTATCCCAAGCTAGGAAGTCTCTTTGCTTAAAGCAGCTGTCCTCTTGTAGGTAAAACAGTACATGTGGGGCACTAGAAAGCCGGTACAGGTACACTTCAAAGATAAACACCATATCATTCACAACTACAAAAATTATAGTTGATAATGAAATTTATGAAATCACAAAACCCTAGGTATAATGATAACTTTGAGCCCTGTCTGATGATATTCAGGCAGATCCCTATTGGAAAAAGATGTGATGTTTTTATATGTGTGTGTGTGTGTGTGATATATATATATATTTATTAAAAAAAAGCTTTGTCTTACTTGATAGTCTGGCTTAGTGAAATAATCAAGACTACAGATGTGATCAAGGAAGACATTGAACTCAGGAGGCAGATGCTTCAGCATGAGCCGGTGGTCGTAGTTCTCCTTCAGCTTCCCAACTTGCTCCTGAAAGCAAGAAAGCACAGTAATGATTTTAGCATCTTACTGAGGTCTGTATCAACAGAGGCATCGCACAATGGTAAAACTGCAAAAAGTTTTCCACTACCAAAGAAAATGAACAAGCCTTCTTTAGTAGGACTCCTTATGCATGGACTGGTGAGAAATCTTAATATTTTACTATCTACAAAAACATAAAATCATATACTGTGAAAGTCAGAAATAAAGTAGAAACGTGAGTGTACACATAGTCAGTAGAACATTTATCACGGAATAACAAAGACTCTGCTTAAGTTTCCTGAAAATGAGTTTTGGTACCACTGACACTGCATATCAACTGAA
>JANRMT010062799.1:1482455-1501522 GCA_026402145.1 Polypterus bichir lapradei
TTGAGTTTGACTCATATGGACTAAATAGAACTTGAAAAGAAATATTTTTTGGAATGTGATCGCGCAAGTCAGTACATCGAGCCCGCGTGCTATTGTGGTTTTGCTTGTGTGCTTCAGTAAGTTACCGTCCCCTCGCTCTTACTTTTTTACCGTTCATCTAATGAATACACTGAGTATGGCTTTACCAAAACAATCATTGATCGCGAATAAAGTATCCATTATTCATGAAGCTTCAATAGGTGAATAGGTGATCTGTCTTTCTGCGTTAACCGCATGCGTTTTCATACGTCTCAAACTAAGGGGATGCGAGGTTAAAATAAATCGAGAAGCGCGCGTACATACTTAGTGCATCCCCTCTCGGGAATCGAACCTCGGACGTGGGCGCTACAGGCGAATGCTTTACTATCGCGCCACGGCGTGTGGTTTATCTATTTGAGCGTAGCAGTGTAATTCGGTTTTTGTTCAGCACTCTTTGGAACTGTTACTTTTTGTCTGCGCACTGCGTCAGTTCACGTGAGCCGCTGAATATGGTTTTATATGTCACTCGCTCGCTTCTAATTGTTTCGCTGCCTTAATTATATAATGCACGTTTTCTAAAGCGCGTTTTGTAGCTCTTCCTGGCTTTCTACGTAATGCGTGATTACGTGAGAGGCGTGATGATGTCATACGAAACTCCGCCCCTCCAGCTGAACTCCATTACAGTAAATGGAGAAAAATAGCTTCTAGTTTTGACCATTATGCGTAGAATTTCGAAATGAAACCTGCCCAACTTTTGTAAGTAAGCTGTAAGGAATGAGCCTGCCAAATTTCAGCCTTCTACCCACACGGGAAGTTGGAGAATTAGTGATGAGTCAGTGAGTGAGTGAGTGAGTGAGTGAGTGAGGGCTTTGCCTTTTATTAGTATAGATTTGCAATTTGTACATTGCTCTGGAAAAAAACAAAATAGTCAAATTGGTACAGCAAAAAAAAAAAAAATGCTCCATTTAGCTTTCCATTTATTTTTGTAATGTTGTTTTAAGGACATAAATCTAAAGATCAATAACATCATTACCTCTTTCACGTTGTGAATCTGAGAAAAAGGGAAAAATGTAGCATTTTCTGTACATATTAAAAGTCACACTGGATTGTCATCAGTTTGGATTTTCTGAATGAAATACACCTTGTTTCAATCAGACTACTTACCACTTTCCATCGTTCCTTCACCTGGAAGCCGACAGAAAGGATGTCAGCCTGTTCTACTCCTCCGCTCATCCTGCCAAACTGGCGTGGACTGAGCTTCTCCCCTATGCGTTGTCCAGTTCAAGAGTAAGCATTGGGCTTCAGGGTGCCTGCCTTCAGGCCTGCTAGCCTCTGCCTGCAATGAAAAAAAAAGAAAAACTGAAAACACACTCCTGATAATTTTGAGACAAAACCAGCAAAATACAGCTAAGTGAAAGGTGCATCCAAGAGTGGATAAAGAGACGTTTTTTAAGATTCCTGTCTGCAATTGAAAAGCACAAATTGATGACAACAAGTTTCATTCACTCAGAGGTTTTTTTTTTTTTTTTAAATGATGATGAGCCTGGTTCATGACTCTCAAGAGTCATTATCTCAAATCCGCCTCGAAATTATGCAGAGTAATGCAGTTTCTCAAAGTATGCACGGGGGACTACAAAATTCATTACCATGCAGCACAATATTTTCGGGGCAAGAAAAAGCATGTACACACCCACTAAAAGTAAACTGGCAGAGGTGACATAAGAAACATATGCAAACTAAAAAAAAAAACAAAGACAAAAGGCCACATGTCTGATGTGATGCTTATAAAGATTAATTTCTAACGGAAACCCAGTTCAAGTTTCTTTCTCAAATGTAAAGACTGTTTGTTCTATTTTACGACATTCACCGTGTACTTTTCCTTAAATGTCCTAATTCTGTACAAATCTTACCATATTCCATGTTTGTTTTTTTTTGTTTTTTTTATTTTTTTAAATAAAGATAGGGTGCCTTCATGCAGGTCCAAAGAAAGTTCCTGGCATCTCTAATCTGATGCTAGAAAGGAGTACTCAACTCCATTCAGCTTGATAAGTATCCATTAAAAAACTTTTTTTTCGTTTAGACTCTGTACGCCAACAAAACAGATTTAAAATGAAGAAATCAAGATGTAACTGAAGTGTAGACTGTCAGATTTCACTTAAGGGGTTTATTTTATTTAAGGGGCTTAACAAATATATCACAAGAACTGTTTAGCAATGACAGCCATTTTTACACATTCAGGGGCTCAAGAATAATTGGACAAGCTTAAATAACCCTAAACATAATGATCACTATCAATACTTGATTGGCTGAAATCACTTGCAGTCAATGACTGCCTGAGGTTTGAACCCCCACAGAGATGCTTTGTTTGTTTCTGTCAGCACTCGTATAAATAAACACTCGTGGGGCCCCCCCCCCCCCTTTCATTTTCAGCCATGTATATGTCAGTGTCATAGCATTACTTCCACCATTTCACAGAAGATGTGGTATGAGCCACTCTTTGTTTCATCTGTCCAAAAAATACTGGTCCAGGACAGAGCATGATGTTTTCTTTTATATTTGGAAAACTTCAGACATAAAAATAACATGAAATAAAAAGGGAACTGCCCACAACTGGCTATGAAACAGCTTGTCAGTTAATTCTCCAACTACTTTTGGTCACTTAATAAGGAGGGGATGATGTGTAGAAAGTTCTGTAATACCTAAACAATTCACCAAAGCTAAAATAACAAAACCTTTATCAATATCAGAATACTTAAGGACCTAACCTTACATTGCACATTCCCTACGGTGTCAGAGTAACAGCATGTAGGATGTCACTGTAAACTGCAGAGAAAAAAGGCAAGACCGATGGAATGTCTTTACTCAAGTTAAACAATCCTCTGATGGGGTTTTCTTATAGAAGAGTTGAAATCCCCCAAGCTGCTAGTGGGCAAGAGTGATACTTGGCTACAGTTTCCCTCATTCCCTCTTGGGATGAGGGGGGAATCAGGAACTATTGAATTTAGCCTTATAAGGGCCTCCATCTCCTCGGTCAGTTGAGGGATGATGCATAAAACTTTAAGCAAACACTCTATAGTGACAGAAAACCAGGCTAGGTTCTACTACTATCAGCTAAAAACATCCTACAGTAGGATAATAATTATCCAAACTTACACAAGTGAGGACTGTGAAAATATCACCTTATTCACAATCATCTCATTTTCTAATGCAACATGATGAGTGTAGAATCAAAATTTTGAACAAATCCAGCCTTATGTCAGCTTTGGAATCAGGGAAGTGGTTGTACTGTAACAGTGTTTGGAATGTTTTCTTGGCATATATTAGGTGTCCTGCGACCAATTAATTAGACTGTTTCCAGATACTAGACAGGCTTACCTAAAATACAAACTATTAAGAGAAACCGCTGCTTTAGTTTTAAGTAGTTAGATAATAATAGATTTTTTTTTTAACCGATTTCAGTAAAGGAGACTGGAAAACACTGAGCTAGAACTTATTCATAGTTCAGGTCACTTTGGAAAGATCACTAAAATACCCACCTCATATGAAGAGCTCAACATAAATAATAAGGAATTTGACAATTCCTTTATCAAAGTAGACCAGTTCTACAATCATTCTGATGCTGAGTCATCAATCATTTCAAACAATTTCTTCAGCTTTTTCCACATTCTAGTCAAATTTTGACATGTATAGACATCTAGATTCTTCAACACCTTCTTGACCTCCTCAAAATCTTCTGCATCACTTGAACACACATGCATCCAACGTGCATTCTACCTCAGTTACCATCTGAAAAGATCTGGTAGCCATTTTGTTTAAAATCACCAAACATTTCACATTGATATAATAGAATTGTAATGAAATATTTTTAATTAACAAATTGTAATTCTTACAATTTAATACAAGCATATAAAATGAAATTGTAACAATGGATTTTTAAAAGCATAAGGAAAAGCACTGAAAGTAACTAAAGAGTTAACTAAACGCTGCTTAAAGCTTGAGCATGTGAGGGTTGCCTCATCTTAAGAGGAATCATCAAGGTAGTTGCTAAGGTTAAAATGAAGTAGATGTGTAATCAGCACCCCCTTAAAAAGTGAGGACAAACAAGTTATAAATCCCAAACACCCCTACTATGAAGCAGTGATAAGATCAATGAGAAGACCGGTAGGACACCCATATTAACTAAGTTATGTTCTGAATACTGTAATGGAAAAATCGACATGTATCACTCCATGGACTAAGACATTTGTGCATATCTATGTGCAAATAAAGCATCGTTCCGCATTTTCATCTGGTCTCCAAGAATGATTTATTTGTATATAGAGGAAAGTTTTTTTCCACAAAATAATTTGGCGAGCTAGCATGGAGAGAGAAGAGGTTTGGGTATCCAGAAAACAGGACAGAGATTTGAGAACTGACAGAAACGTGTCACCATTTAAAGGTGAGCATTTTTGCTATTACATGGTTTGTGTCAGTTTCACAGGAATTTCACTCTGCTAAAGGAGACATGCTAAGAAACTTCTCTTTTTGAACTAAAAAGTGCAGAAAGAGCAGGTGAAAGTGCAAACAGAGGACTAAATTGAGGGATTATTGTAAACAAGTTTGTAAATATGGGAAAGCCTATAGAGTACTTATAGGTCACAACACTACTGCCCAATATAGTGGAAGTGCAATATTGGAGGACCCAGTAGGTAAGCAAAAGTACTCCAAGTACCGTCTCACTGTAGGTTTCTTCTTCCAGTAAACCTAGTGAGGGGCTGAGTTAGAGGCAAAAACGTCTTGTTTAATCCTGATCCAGTGGGTCACTTGGGTCATTGGTTCATTTTTGTAAGTTATTACTGAGCTGATTACTGTCAAACAGAGCTGAACCTGGCCACTTGGAATGCCACCTCAGTGAATTACACTAAGTAGTGAGTGTATAAAGAGCAGGTGAAAATTCTATTGAATACCGTTCTGACATAAAGGTCTGGGGGCACAGGCTCATTCTTTGGTAACTGGCTATTGTTATAGCAAATTAACTAGGAAGGGTTGTTATTTTTGAGGTTGTGGGGCTCAGAAATTTTTCTTGGTAAGTGGATTACTACAAACCCGGGAGCCTGACCAGTTTGTATGAATTATCTTAAATAGTGGATACTGGAATGGGATTGAAAGTTACTACAAGAGAAAGAGCTCATTTTGTATGAGGTTATCCCTAGGAGGTTCCAGGAGGAGTGCCAAATGACCTTAGCAGAAGCTTGCTTTGGCAAAAATGCCAAGGAAGCAAACAATTAGGGAGGTCAGAATTAATAGGTCACTCTTAGGAGAAGCGTAGATTTAATTTATATAACAAAAAGAGGTTCTTTGTGTTTGTACAAGTGCTCTAAGAAAAAAAGTAGGACTTAGACAAAAAGGTATGATTTTTGTCGTTGGTATAGATGGTAATGCTTATGTTTTCTATGTAGTGGTTGTGTGTCTCCTTTGTGGCAGAGTGGACACTTTGGAGTCGATCTTTGCTGAAATCCGTAGCTGTGATTGACATCATCAAAGGATGTTGTATGTTTTGCTTGTTCATCCAGATTAGTAAAGTAAGGAGTGGGCAGTTAACTCACTCTTCTTTATTAAAGTATGTTTCTTTATGTTACTTTTTGTACATTGATTTGTAAATACATAGATATATTAATGTGCATCGAATTGAAAGAAAATAAATATATGACTATTCCGAATGAGACCGTACAATGTGTAAATTGAGGTTGTATGTCTGGAAAAACAGTAAAAAGACTAAGACTTACAAAAGGCAGGTCTTAGATTTGGGAATTAATGTATTTAAGTGGTATAAACAGAGTAATGGAGAGTGGGTAAAAGAAGGTTCCGGAAGCAAAGATGTTGTGGTGTTATTGATGGCTAGTGTTCAGAACGTGGGAGGAAGCAGACCAATGATGAAGTAGGAAGCATGGCGAGATCGAAGACACTATTAACATACTATAATGGGGGATTGGTTAAAATAAATAATTAACTGCAAAGCAAAGTTACACAAGTAAGGAAGTTGTGCAAGCGAGAGAGAGATGTGAGTAAGACAGATCGAGAAGATGTATGAAAGTTGAAAAATGATGCTTTAGTTATTACAGAAGATGACACGTTCAGGGAAAATGATGCAAGTGATTAGAACATCTTAAAGGAATGCAGTATATTTGAAAATGCTGTTCTATGACTACGAAATGACGTGTGAATGAGACTTCATTGACTGATATGTATTAGTATTACAACCCTAATTATGAAGAAGTTGGGATGCTGTGTAAAATGTAAATAAAAACAGGATGAAATGATTTGCAAACCCATATTTTATTCACAATAGAACATAGAAAACATATCAAATGTTGAAAGTGAGACATTTTACTTTTTCATGAAAAATATTGGCTCATTTTGAATTTGATGGCAGCATTCCTCAAAAAAGTTGGGATGGAGGCAAAAGACTGGAAAAATAAGTGGTACTAAAAAGAAACATCAAGAGGAACACTTTGCAACTAATTTTGTAACCTATTAGGTTAATTGGCAACAGGTCAATAACACGATTGGGTATAAAAACAGCATTGTAGAGAGGTAGAGTCTTCTCAGAAGTAAAGGTGGGCAGAGGTTCAGCAGTCTGCAAAAAATAGGTCTACAAATTGTGGAATAATGTTCCTCAATACATAAAACTTCAAAGACTTTAAATATCTCCTCATCTATAGTACATAACATCATCAAAATATTCTGGGCATCTGGTGAAATCTCTGTATTCAAGGGGTAAGGACAAAAATCAATATTGGGTGTCTGTGATCTTCAGGCCCTCTGGCAGCACTGCATTAAAAACAGACACGATTCTGTCATGGAAATCACTGCATGGACTCAGGATCACTTCCAGAAATCATTGTGAACACAGTTCACCATGCCATTCACAAATGCAGGTTAAAGCTCTATTCATGCAAAGCAGAAGCCACAAGTGAATACGACTCAAAAACACCAGCGTCTTCTCTGGGCCAAAACTCATTTAAAATGGACTGAGGCAACGTGGAAAACCATTCTATCGTCAGATGAATCGAAATTTAAAATTCTTTTTGGAAAACATGGATCCCGCATCCTCTAGACTAAGGAGGAGAGGGACTATATGGCTTGTTATCATGTGTGATGTGTGTTATGGATATTGTTTTAAATGCTTGACATTAATCATTAAGTAACATAGCTAGGTGCAGCAGCGTTTAGCACAGTTGCCTAGCAACACAAAATGAAGGCTCAGACTTGTACATTCTATTGTGTGGAATGAAATAAAGGTAAACACGAGAGGAAAAGAGTAAAAAAATGTTTTAAATAGTAGATGCTAAATAATATAATAATAAAACTTGAGAAAGTATAAATGCATTAAAGATAGTTTAAGTAAGTTTGAGTATGTTGTGCAATGTGGAAGATCTGAGACTGAAGTGTAATCTGAAGGAATGTGTTTGGGAATATGTTTGGTTAAAGGCAATGTGTGAAAATATGTGGCACTGTTTGAAAAGATAAGACAATTGATAAAGGTGTACATATATGTTTTGAATGTAAACTTAAATGAATATGATTAGGTCCATTAAAAGGTTTCCAGATTTAGTATAAGTGTGTGTGCCCTTTTCCTTTGAGTACTGGCCATATTCAAATGGAAGAAGGTTCCTTTAGTTCTCTAAGATAGCAAAGAAGCTGGTGATGAGCACTGGCTCCAGTCTAGGTAGTGTTCCATACTAAGAAATACTGTACAAAAGGTTTTTTTTTTTTAAAAAAAAAAAAAAAAAAAAAAAGACTTTTTCTCTATAGAATCAACATTTTGGAAAAGACAGAAGAAACATCTCAGGAGAATATCAATGGAAAAGCATGACTTTTGACTCTTGTGGGTAACAGTCAAAATAAGTCAAGTTTATCATAAGCAGTGTGGCTGTGTTCAATCAGATGACTCAGCTATTCCTTTAACTGGGACTGAGGTAGCTAGTTGGTATTGTATGAAGTTTTCGATTAATTTAAAATGTGTTGCATGGTCATGGAGTCCTGAATGAAACGCATTACCTGCATTGTGAGGGAGCATCAGTTAAGGCACTCCAGCCGTTGGAAACCAAATGTCTGGACCAGGCCAAGAGGTCGCCGAAGTAACACCTGGTTGCGGCAGATAGAGGGTAATTTCCGGAGGGTGGGACTGGACCGCGTGTCTGCCTGGGTGGTTGCCAACCGGGATCCCGGGCTATTTCGTCGTGTGGTAGGATTGGCAACGCACTGAACCGGTGTATGCTCCCAACTTGACTTGACTTGGTTAGATTTCAAAATATATAGTGTCAAAATTTTGAAATTACTTAACAAAAATTCAGGAAGGGGCGAACATTTCTCGCAGCTTTATATACAAAATGATGGCATTTTAACAAAGATTCAGTACTCAGAGCAAACCTTTTAGGCTTTTCGATAATTTCTTTGAATATTTGTACACAGTCTATGCTTTTGAGGCAAAGTTCCCAGATTGTTCCCACTACTGCCTACACCAGTCTTCACACACCTGAACTGAATAAGCAGATTAGAGAACATGGGAAACATAGGTGGGGTTGATTCTGTGTGCATAAGAGCTGATAACCAATGACAACCAATGAATACAATGAGGAAGTACAATGAATACAATGAGGCAACCATGAATAAGAAATATGGATGCTTTGGATTTCACAAAGAAGATGACGCTTGTCTGTCTGATGTCTCTTGTTTTACATATCATGACAGAATGGAAAAAGGAAAAAACAGATTGTGGCTGAACTCGCCATGCCTGTTGCTCCTTTGGACAGCACCAGCTCCATTAGACGGCATCTTATTAAATGTCACAAACAGGGTGCGAGCATGACTGTGTTGAAGTCAGTAAATGTGAAATGACACTTCAATTTTCAGATATTTAAAGTGACATGGTCTGGTGACAAGATCAGCAACTATGGTCTGCAAGTCTCACACACCCAATGACTAGACGTCAATTACAGTGAAAATGTACAACATGGGAACTTGCCATTGGCTAATAAATAAGCCTTTTAGTGTTTCTTGATTCCTTAAGGTGAAGCTGAGCATATGCATGATCCAAATAACATTGAATTGACAAAATCTAACGTGTAATAAGAATCAAAGTCAAAATAAGCATTTAGTAATTCAATATCCATTTCCTAACTAAATCGCTAACCAGATGTCTTATGCCATTTTAGAATTGTATCCTTATACTAGGACAAGTTGATTACTATGCTGACATTTTTATAGGGGCATGGTGATGACATCACAGGACACATATCATAAGATTAGCAATACAGGTCATTTCTATAAACAGTATGGCAGCACCTATGCATCTTCGCTACAAAATGAAGATGTCCAAAACAAAGCTGTTCCCATAAAATGGTGGTGTGCTGATGTCATGGTCATCATATTAAAAAATTTAATCCAACCAAAAATAATTTGAGCTATTTTTTTTCATAAATATATCTGTTGGCATAAAAAGCAAGATTTGTGACAATGAGTAGAAATCATTCAACTTCTGGTTTCTGAAGAGTAACAAAATGGGTATTTTTTAAATAACAATATCCATAAAGAAGTTGGTTGGGTTGAATGTTTTAAAATCTGGAGCAAATAAGTTGAAGTAGACATTGAGAGAATCAACAGTTATAAACTTCAACCAAATGTGGACTGTCTGAAAGACCATGACCAAGTGTTACCCATTCCCACAGTGATATAATGACTTAATGGTCTGCACATTAAAAAAAAAATACTAAGGATAGTTTTGATCACCTCCAAAATTCTTCTTGCCACAAATGCTACACAGACTATGCTAGGACCCTTACACTTCCTGCCATTCTAAATAAAAAAATAAAAACAAAAACAAAAAAATCTGCTTTGCCAGAGTCCTCTTTAATATGCTACAGCTGAGCATTTAAAATAACCATAAAAAGCTGCTTAGCAAGCTCAACCGAAGACATTAACATTCTTTAACTTTCAAGTCCAGACTGACAGCACTATCTTCTACTAAGTCATCCTCAACACTCGGATTTCACAGGGTAGTGTGCAGAGACCTCTATTATGGCTGCATTACACAACACAAATGTGGCTAATTCAGGGACTGGGGCCCTTGTTAAAGTTGAGGGTCGGATGAATTCAACCCAATATCAACAAATTCTTCAGGATAATGTTCAAGCACCAGTCACAAAATTGAAATTACGCAGGGATTGGATATTCCAACAAGACAATGACCCAAAACACAGTTAGAAATCTACAAAGGCATTCCTGCAGAGGGAGAAGTACAATGTTCTGGAATGGCCATCACAGTCCCCTAACTTGAATATCATCGAAAATCTATGGGATGATTTGAAGCAGGCTGTCCATGCTCGGCAGCCATCAAAATTAACTGAACTGGAGAGATTTTGTATGGAAGAATGGTCAAAAATACCTCCATCCAGAATCCAGACACTCATCAAAGGCTACAGGAGGCGTCAAGAGGCTGTTATATTTGCAAAAGGAGGTTCAACTAAGTATTGATGTAATATCTCTGTTGGGATGCCCAAATTTATGCACTTGTCTAATTTTCTTATGATGCATATTGCATATTTTCTGTTAATCCAATAAATTTAATGTCACTGCTGAAATACTACTGTTTCCATAAGGCATGTCATATATTAAAAGGAAGTTGCTATTTTGAAAGCTCAGCCAATGATAAACAAAAATCCAAAGAATTAAGAGGGGTTCCCAAACTTTTTCATATGACTGTATATAGCTCATGAGTTAAATTTATGGAACATCACTACAAATTGCTGCATATACAGTGCTGTTTGCAGCAATTTTCTATAAACACAGTATTCTTAAAAAAAGAAGGGTCCCCTCAGATGCAAAGTTTAAGAATAGTGCTGTGTGTTGAGAACCATGAATATTAACAGACACTATAGTATATATTTTTAGTGAAGGTTAAGAAAAGATGAAAGCTGATGGGGAAAGATTAAAGTGACGTCCTGACTGCCAAAATTATAAATGACTCAATTAAACCAAAGAGGGTAGGCTAAAAAGTTAAGATACCACAGCCTCCTCCAAATAAGAAGAATGTGCATCCTAAAGGCACATCAACAACATTTATTTATATAGCACATTTTCATACAAAAGAATGTAGCTTAAAGTGCTTTACATAATGAAGAATAGAAAAATAAAAAAGACACAGTAAGAAAATAAAATAAGTCAACATTAATTAACATAGAATAAGAGTAAGGTCCGATGGCCAGGGTGGACAGAAAAAAACAAACAAAAAATAAAATCTGCAGGGATTCCAGACCATGAGACCGCCCAAGTCCACTCTGGGCAATCTACCTAACATAAATTAAACAGTCCTCTTTGTATTTAGGGTTCTCACGGAAGGACTTGATGATGATGGTCACGTAGACTTCTGGCTTTTAGTCCATCAATGTTGGAGCATCATGATGCTTTGAGTAGGTGGTGGTGGCGCAGGCCGCCACCACAAAGAAACCGGAAAAAGAAACAGAAGAGAGAGTAGGGGTCAGTACGGGTTTTAGAGCCACCATGAATAGTTATTATGATGAATTGAACATAAAGAGTCGATGAATAGTTATTATGATGAATTGAACATACAGAGTATCAGGATTAAGTTAAAGTGAAGTTATAAGAAGGCCATGTTAAAGTAATGTGTTTTCAGCAGTGTTTTAAAGTGCTCTACCGTATTAGCCTGGCGAATTCCTATTGGCAGGCTATTCCAGATTTTAGGTGCATTACAGCAGAAGGCCGCCTCACCACTTCTTTTAAGTTTAGCTTTTGGAATTGTAAGGAGACACTCATTTGAGGATCTAAGGTTACGATTTGGAATATAGGGTGTCAGACATTCCGATATATAAGATGGAGCGAGATTATTTAAGGCCTTATAAACCATAAGCAGAATTTTAAAGTCAATTCTGAAAGACACAGTTAACCAGTGTAGTGGCATCAAAAATGGAGAAATGTGTTTGGATTTTCTTTTCCTAGTTAGGATTCTAGCAGCTGCATTCTGCACTCGTTGCAAATGATTTATGTCTTTTTTGGGTAGTCCTGAGAGGAGTGCGTTACAGTAATCTAGGCGACTGAAAACAAAAGCGTAAATTAATTTATCAGCATCTTTCAATGATATAAGAGGTCTAACTTTTGCAATGTTTCTTAAGTGAAAAAATGCTGTCCTAGTGGTCTGATGAATATGCGATTTAAAATTCAGGTTACAGTCAACAGTTACCCCTAAGTTTTTTACTTCCGTCTTAACTTTTAATCCTAATGCATCAAGTTTATTTCTGATAACCTCATTGAATCCATTATTGCCAATCACTAAAATTTCAGTTTTATCTTTATTTAGCTTGAGAAAATTACTATTCATCCATTCAGAAAAACCAGTAAGACATTGTGTTAGTGAATCGAGAGAGTCGGTGTCATCAGGTGCTATTGATAAGTACAGCTGTGTGTAATCAGCATAGCTGTGGTAGCTCACGTTGTAACCTGAGATAATCTGACCTAACAGAAGCATATAGATTGAGAAGAGCAGCGGACCCAGGATAGAGCCTTGTGGAACATCATATAGAATATCATGTGTCTTTGAGTTGTGATTACCACAACTAACAAAGAATTTTCTCCCTGAAAGGTAGGATTCAAAACAATTTAAGACACTGCCAGAGAGGCCCACCCATTGACTAAGGCGATTTCTAAGAATATTGTGATCAATGGCGTCAAATGCGGCACTCAGATCGAGGAGGATGAGAACAGATAAATGGCCTCTGTCTGCATTTACCCACAAGTCATTTACTACTTTAACGAGTGCAGTTTTTGTACTGTGATTTGTTCTAAAATCCATGTAGTTGCTAGAGTCCATGTGACACAAATTTCATTATCAGTCATGTCTCACATATGTATGCACCTAGGACTGCATGGCTCCAAATTTTTGTGTCCATGTGGGCTTGTGTACATCAAATGTGCATAAGCTAGATAACAAAACTTGGACACAGTTGAAGAGAAGGCCAGTGAATATGCGTGGAATGAGTCGGCATCAGTGCATTGTGTCAGTCTTCAATAAGCAGTCTGAATCTAAAATATGAATCTTTACTTACGAAGATGCAAACATCAACCAATTAAAACAAAATTACTACTGTAGTTTTCCTCTACCCTTCTGCGCAGGGGTACTAGAACAGTGTTGTCTTAAAAGTGACATCAATAATAATCCAGCCAGAGTATGCTTATCATAATAATGATCTTACCATAGTGCCAACATACACATTATAAACAGAACAGGGTGCACATAATCTGTCCATGACCCCAATCTGCATCCATTCAATTTTGAAGTACAAGTGTTCCATAACTCATTTCTGTTTTGAGTCTAACTTAACAAAAGGAAAACCAAAACTTTGAATTTAAAGTGGAACTGGAGAACAGTAACATGTGAGGACTTGTGGAGACTAACTGTTTTAATGAAGGTGATGGAATTCTGGTGAAAAGAAGGTTTGGTTTAAGTGAAGGCTGTTATGCTGCTATAATATTAGATTTGGTAAAGAACACCCTGCTGTTTCCATTTGTAGGATACATGCAAGATTATTCAGTCTATTCCAAATGAGTTATGAGGTCAGGGATAAGTGTATTTGGGGTGTAAAGAATCATCACACTCACAAATGTTAAAAGCAGTGAGCAGCACTGAATTTTTGCACAGAGTGAAAGTGCAAACCCCTGCCACTTTTTGCCATCAGAGTAATTATGTAAACACTTCTCTGTGCTCTTTGAACTACTGATCATCAGGCGATAAATGATGCCCTGCACCTTTACCTTTCCTCAGTCTCCAAATAAATGCCCACCTGTACCTCAATGTCTCCAACCAAACAATCCCCAACGAGCCTACTTGTAAAATCCACAGTATGAGCATTTGCTCTATTCTGTGGAAGAAGGGGGAGATTTAGGGGAAACACTTTTGTTTGGATGTGTTCCATTAACATAAAAGTAGGCAACTGCAAAATAATGAAACACTTTGGCAGTTACTCATTCTGCGACATAATGAATCAATTTAGATACCACCCTGCCCATCTCCAGATGTCCAAATAATCACTGAAAATACAAAATCATTAGGCATTAACCTAAGACTGTGACAAAAACCAAGTACAGTACATGACCTGTCAAAGGTAAGTCAAATAATTGACAATGATTTGAAATGTTATTACCATTAAAAATAACACATCACACAAAACAGTACTCCAGCTACAGAATAGTGATAGGATAGGCTCATATTTAAACCTTTTTCTTCTTTGCTCCTTGCTCCTGAAAGCATACATTATACCTCTTTTGGGGTGCTGCCATATGAAGAACTGATTTTTGTTATTCATTTTCAGTTGAATTTTATATGCATACTTCGTACTTTACCACAATAGCATATTGGGTTTTTATAGATGCTACTATTTGACCATGGTTTGTTTACCCTCACTAAGATGCTGCCAAGTACAAACACCTCGAGGTATGAGGTGTGGGACGTCCCTAATAGCACTGCATAAATGTCTGCACCTGGCAATAAGTGGTTGTTTGAGATTGTGAATTCAAAACTAAAATACCTTGTGTGTAATTTTTCAGATTTACTGTTCATGTCTTCAGATTACTTGCTTTGGTTCTTATTATGGTGCAGAAGCCTCACTTGTAACAATACCTTTAACTGACTTAGTATTTTAAATAAGACAGACTAATAAATGAGACTTAGTTTAAAGATACCCAAAAAGTAATCCAAAAGTCAGTCTGATCTTTCTCCAAGACAAATACTAAATCCAAAAAAATCTAAGTAAAAAAAAATAGCCAAAAATGATTTGTCTGAGAGAAACAAGAATACAACAGCATGCAAAGCTTTTAGGGATTTAACTTCAACCTCAGACAATGATGGGACACCAGTGTTGACCTTTTTGATATCATTAACGACGCAACATTTTTTAAACAACATAAATACATACAAAAATGAAAATTGAGGCAAGATTTAATTTCTGAATAATTCATCACTCCCACCCCAAATAAGACATTGAATCACAAAGAAAAAAAGCAAAACTGTATCATAATATCATCATTACAACCTAGGGGGATGTGATATTGGCAAAAAATTATATCTCGATATTTTCTGGGACTTTGATGATAATGATAATTAGACAATATTTTGCATCCTTTAAAAACATGTTTGTAAAAGTCATACTGATCTAGCTTGGTTTTGTTAATAGGGTATTAATTGTAGTTTACTAATGAGATTAATGGTAACAGTTAAACAAACCAGATCTTATTTATTTACTTAAAACTTAAGAAAAACTGAAGAAAAATAACAGACAAAACATTAAAATCACCAGTCAAAGTATTACTGTGTTCAAACAGTTTAAGTATGAGTAAACCCAAAGTGGCCTATTGGATTTACACAAAATTGCATTACAACCAACTAAACTATTATAATGACAACATTTTAAACAGACACTTACCTTTAGTATAAACAAGGTGTGAATCCAAAGGGAATAAAACACGGTATTTAACGGTAAACAATTTATGACATAGTTTGCAGATTGTAGTCTTTTAAGAACATTAGTCTTTTCAAAAGCAAACCACCTCCAACGCAAGTGAGATGATCCATGTCTTGCAATTAAATCTAACGACATAGATGGCGAGGTTGTTTTATCCTGTAGCACTGTTTGCTAATTTGCTTTGTACATGCACAGTAGTCTATCCTGTTAGGTTACATGAGACAGCGAATGTATGGACTCTCAAAGCGTTTTTTTGATTATTTTTTGAAAAGTGAGTGACATTCTCTATAATTTCATCATTAAAACATGCTTCATCTTCTGATCTTGACTCCTAATGAAATCTGCATTCTTAATTATGGCAGAACAAAAGACAGGCTTAAAACATATGGTAGGACCGACTCCCTTCAACTGCAGCTGTGCAGAGAAGAGAGGCTTGTCTGAAATTTGTTAATTGCACACACATAAACACACCAGTTGAAATGTGAAACAAAAAGAAATTATCTAGAGCACCACATTGGCTGACGGGAACTGTAGTCCTCACTTCAGCATCTACATAAGGTTGCAGATAAGATTAGCGAAAAGATATTGAAACCTTTTCTTACTGGATCAGGTGTGTGAAAAGGACTAAGCTCACAGCCACAGAGCCTGGAAAGCACTAGGGAATTATACGAGGTGTGGCAGAAAAGTAATGAGACTGGCAACACTGCAAGCGATCTGGCAATGCTGCGCTGTTGTCCTTGATACAGCATGTGTATCAGTACCCTCCCATAGCTCAGAGCGAGTTTCAACTCCTTCCGTTAACTACGTGATTTTTGTGACTGCTATTAGCGAAGTTGTGTTTTTGGTTTTGCGTCACGCAAAATGGAACAGCGGAATTTGGAGCAACGTTGTGCCATTAAATTTTGTGTTAAGCTTGGAGAATCGGCAAGTGTGACGTTTGAAAAGTTAAAACAGGCCTATGGGGAACATTCTTTAACCCGAGCTCAAGTTTTCCGCTGGCACAAATAATTTTTGGAAGGCAGAAAACACGTTGAAGATGAACACCATTCAGGGAGGCCTTCAACTTCGAAAACCAATGAAAACATCGAATGTGTGAACACTCGTGAGATCAGACCGTCGTTTAACATTAAGAATGTTGAGTGAACAATTAAATTTGAACAGATTTACCGTTCATCAAATTTTGAATGAACATTTGCACATGCGAAAGGTCTGTGCCAGAATGGTGCCGAAAAACCTCACAATTGAGCAGAAGGACAATCGAAAAAAAGTGTCTTGATCTTCTTGACAGAATCGCTAATGAGCAAGATTTCTTTCGTCGTGTGATCACAGGTGATGAATCATGGATTTCTGAATACGATCCTGAGACCAAGAGGCAAAGTCAGGAGTGGCACACTGCAAACTCTCCTCAACCAAAGAAAGCTCGAATGAGCAAATCAAAGATCAAATCAATGCTGATTTGTTTTTTTGACAAAAGGGGAATCGTCCACAAAGAATTTGTTCCTCCAGGACAAACTGTCAACCAAGTTTTTTATAAAGACGTCCTTGAAAGGCTCAGAAAAAGGGACATTGCAGACAAATGGATGCTCCATCATGACAACGCCCCATGTCACACTGCCCTCTCCATAACAGAATTTTTGACCTCAAAAGGCATTCCTGTGGTTCCCAAGCCCCCTTATTCACCTGACCTCAGTCCGTGTGACTTTTTCCTTTTTCCTAAACTGAAAAATGTCCTCAAAGGACGTCATTTCGGGACTTTAGAAAACATCCAAAAGAGTGTAACGGACATGCTGAAGACCATACCGGTTGAAGACTTCCAGCGCTGCTACCAACAGTGGGAACAACGTCTCCATCGGTGTGTAGCTGCCCAAGGGAACTACTTTGAAGGGGATAACATTGATGTTTGAAAAAAATAAAAACTTTGGTAAATAAAAAATCAGTCTCATTACTTTTCTGCCACACCTCGTAGTATGCTTATTAAAAACATTGAGCTTCGCAGAACTATCCTCCTTTCACTTCACTTCTGTAAACGGCCTTTATTTGCATAAACCAGCAAGCCTAACTGCTCCATGCAATCAATATCTGCAGATTGTAAAGGGAAACATGTTGCACTAGAATATTAACAAATTAAAAAAACACATTACATAATTTTCTTTTTTCTAGTCACCCTATTTTAATGAGAACATTGAAAGCATTTTTGAGATTTTAGAGCTCCATATGGGTTTCGACTGGTAACAATGGCAGTAATTTAGATTACAGAAAAAGTTGGATCTTCTCACTGTCATTAATGACAGCAAAAAGAGAAAAGGTGGTGCCACTGAATTTGGCATTCTGCTGTCCACTTTCTCAACTGTACATGCTAAAAGACCATGCTTTGTGCCAATTCCATTATAACAAAATTCTCATTATATAATAACTGCTTGTTTTTTCAGACCCTAGGACTTTGTTGTAATGGAATTTGACCTGTATATACGACTACAGTCGTGCATATAGAGTCCATTTAAACTTTTACTTGCATATGCTAAGGTACCACTCTCTGGTGCCATCACAACTCACCTTAAAGCATTCGTCTTTATTACCTGAAAAGTCTCAGAACACATTTCACAACATCTAGCAGCAGCTAACTGTAAAGCAGATGCTGTAATGCTTTGTTACTTCTGTCTCTTCAATACTGAATCAATATTGACCATCTAATGAATCAAATACATTTACAGGATAATAGTCAATATTGGTAAACCCAAAGAAAACCCACTGACACTGGAATTAAGTGAAAAAAATCAATCCACATAAGTGTTATGGCTAAAACAAACACAAGGGAATAGATAGGATTGAGACTAGAAAATGAACACAGGTTGAACAGCAGTGAGAAACTCATTTCAAAAGGACAAAGTGGTCAATGAAATACACATAGCACTAGTATATAATGTGTCATGCTAATGATGTCACACGTGACAGTGCACAAAAACACACCACTGGCAACAAGGAATAGCTTATTGATGATCACTTTACAATTGGTCAGCGCAAAATGTAAAAACAAAAGAGAAACACATTAAATAAGGTGCATAATAGAAAATACATTTTAATTAAACATTGAAAACAATGAAAGAATCTCAGTCCTAATGTATTTTATAAGGAAAAATATCATTTCCAAAAGAAAAAAATATGAGTATGACGCAGGAAATCCAGAACATAATTTTAATACTAGTTACACTCACGACAACAGGTAGTAATCAAGTTTATTTCAGACTAGCAGCATACCCACGCTTCGCAGCGGAGAAGTAGTGTATAAAAGAAGTTATGAAAAAGAAAAGGAAAAATTTTAAAAATAACGTAACATGATTGACAACATAATTGTTTTGTCATTGTCATGAGTGCTGCTGGCATATATATATATATATATATATATATATATATATATATATATATATATATATACACACACATGTGTACATATATGCACACACACATATACTATGGGGTGCGAAACAGGCAAATACATTGATTTTCTGAATATATAAAGTCGGCGTCAGAATATATAAA
>JANRMT010062799.1:1501622-1515406 GCA_026402145.1 Polypterus bichir lapradei
CAGCGTCAGAATATATAAAGTCAGCGCTGGAATATATAAAGTGAAAACCTGAATATATAAAGTCAGCGTCGGAATTTATAAAGTCATTCCTGATTATATATAGTCAACATCGGAGTATATAAACTCATTCCTGAATATATAAACTCAAAGTCAAAATATATTGATTGAAACGACTCTGAACTGAAGTAAGTTAACAAAAACGTATTCAGAAAAATAAATTAAAAAAACACTGTTCGGTTAATGTTTTGAAAATGATGCATTTGCCCTGCCCAGGATTGGTTCCTGCCTTGCACCCAGTGTTGGCTGGGATTGGCTCCAGCAGACCCCCATGACCCTGTGGTCGGATTCAACGGGTTGGGAAATGGATGGATATTGCAGCACTGACTTTGTATATTCCGATGATGACTTTATATATTGAAGTTTTGACTTTATATATTCCAGCGCTTACTTTATATTGTGAGCTGGAGGGCTTCGCTATTACATGTGGGGACGAAACTTCACTTTGGTAACTGATCATGCTCCACTTCAATGGTCATACCGACAGAAAGATACAAACTCTCGCCTCATGAGATGGTTTCTGGGCTTACAACTTTTACCGTTTCACAGTAAAACATCGACCAGGTTCTGAACACGTCAACGCAGACGTATTATCAAGACTAACTGAACCTGGTACAGAGAGTCGCTTGATTCACGGAAATGTGAATAAAGCTGAGGGGGAGGGTGTGAGCTGGAGGGCTGATCGCACCCCAAGAAGATACAGACGCCTCTGGGAAAACCACAACCCCTGAAACACAGACTACCCTCACATTGCTCCTTACTTTCTCACTTGCGCTATTAACGCGTAATGCAAACCTCGCGCGATATTCCGCTAACTTAAAAGCCTTGTGCAGCGCCTGTCAGTTGAAAATTGATTGTTTGCTTGCTTTTATCGCTCTCACTCTCTCTCTGCTCCTAGCGGAACTGTCATCTCTGACTTGTCATGGAGCACGTTTAAGCTCATGTGTTTGCAGTGTTTGAATAAAAATCCTTCTTGTTTCTACGACCTCCTGTGTCTCTGTGCAAATCTGTGACCCAAGCGTGACAATATATTCCGACGCTGACTTTATATATTCAAGATTTGACTTTAGGTGGCAGTGTGACAAAGTTGCTACGGAAGACGGCGTTAGCCGCGGAGCTCAGCTCAGAGCGAAATGAGGTAAATGGGAGGGGATATGATGACGTGACTCCTCCACCCGCCTTAACTGTCAATCCCCCACAAACACAGTCTCTTGGAATTTGCATAAGCACACCCCTTCACCTGCAATTTTAACTTAGTTACAAAGTGATCAAAACTCTTGTTTATATCCTGCGTCCTCTCATTAAACTTGTATCCCGCATTACCCGTGGGCATGAAAAACGCCAGCGGCAGCCTGTCTATTAACTTAATTTAAAGTTTAGGTTTACACCTTGCTTTGTTTCCGAAGTAGCTGCACTCATGAATATGGTAGTATATGTCACTTGCTCGCTCGCTTCTTATTGTTTCGCTGCCTTCTCAATTATATAATGCATGTTTTCTTCAGCGCATTTTGGAGCTCTTCCTGGTTTTCTACATAGCGCGTTGACAGTCAGTTCATGTGATTACGTGGGCGGCGTGATGATGTCACACGAAACTCCGCCCCACGGCTTTCAAGCTCAACTCCATTACAGTAAAGGGAGAAAAATACCTTCCAGTTATGACCATTACACGTAGAATTTCGAAATGAAACCTTCCCAACTTTTGTAAGTAAGCTGTAAGGAATGAGCCTGCCAAATTTCAGCCTTCTACCTACACGGGAAGTTGGAGAATTAGTGATGAGTCAGTGAGTGAGTCAGTCAGTGAGGGCTTTGCCTTTTATTAGTATAGATTAAATAGTTTCCCAAAATAGACAACAGTCACTCTTTTTAGCATGAATTCTAACATTGTCAATTTACTATGTAATAAAATGCTAAGGTTTGTGGGTGTGTCAAACACTTCAGAGCAATTTGATTGGTCAGTTTGGCTTTGATGATATGATCACAAGAGGAAATGCAAGTGTGAGACACACAAGGAGGAGTAAAGGAGGAGGAGTCACGGCAAATGTCACCTTTAAAGATGGGAAGTAAAAAGGCAGAAAGAAGGTGAGCAAGGTGCCTCGAAATGACAGGGTTGGAGAAGTAAGCTATAACAGGAATGCGCTTGCAAGACAACGCTGGTCAATAATGGTTCAGACAAGCAAGGTGCTGAAAGTATACCTAGAGCAGAAGATAACAAAAATTAACTTTTATTTATGTGGCTAGTTGTATATAAATCTTGTATTCGGTCTCTGCGGTGGGTTGGCGCCCTGCCTTGGACCCTGTGTTAGCTGGGATTGGCTCCAGCAGACCCCAGTGACCCTGTAGTTAGGATATAGCGGGTTGGATGATGGCTGGATGGATGTATTCGGCCTGTTAAGTTGTGCTCTGTTGACTTTGCTCAGAAATTTTATTATTAGCAACAAATACCTCAGAAAACATCTTCAAGAGGATGTTGATCATCTTGGCATTGATGGCTCATTTTGATTCTGCGTGTTAAGAAGACAAAACAAAAGGGCATCTTGTACTATATTAAAAAGTTAAGATAACCAGATATAATGAATTCATTTACCCTTTGATAAAATTACGCCCTTTTTCTGAGTGATCTTGATTTGACCATATAAACATATAAATAAAGAAAAAAGTCATGTTTGAATGGACAGTGAGTAAACATAAAATAAAGGAAGACATATTTTAAATTCAAGTTGCTTTGATTTGAGAATCTCACAGAAACAGTAAGGGTGTTTGGGCAAGCACTTGAACAACTTCCAACTTCTATACAATCTACTGAATTTACAATTCAATGTGTAAGAATACTGACAGAGGCTGTGATATAATTCTAGCAATTGCTGCTCCTTTAAGACATGAGATTACATAAGGCCCCAGGCATTGATATGGAATTGAACTGCTGGTTGTACTTCTCTCCTTGGCTACTGTGTACGCAACCTTTGTTTCAAATGTACTGCCCATCCTTTTGATCTTCTGTTTATTGATTAAGAAAGTCAAAAATTCACAAGTGAACATCAGAAAAATGTGCCAAACGAACAACGGTGGGGTGGAAGTACAAGTCAAGTCAAGTCAAGTTGGGCAGCATGCACTGGAACAGTGCGTTGCCGCAACCACTATACAACGAAACAACTCGGGATCCCAGTTGGCAACCCCCCAGGCAGACACGCAGTCCAGTCCCACCCTCCAGGTATAACCCTCTATCTGTCGCAGCCAGGTGTTATGTGGGTGACCCCTTGGCCTGGTCGGGTCCACAACAATGAGGATCTTACGAGCTGGATCACCCTCGGGGAAATGCGCCACATGGCCGTAGTGCCATAACTGACTCTCCCGCACAATGCAGGTAATGTGCCTCACTCGGGACTCCATGAGCAACCGCTTATTCGCATAGATATCGGGAGCGCGACACACCCCTTTCCAGCGACCTCATGACCCACCATGCCCTCCCAATCCGTCTACTGACTTCAATGGAAGAGTCCCCAGAGGTATGAATGTCACTGCCTAGGTAAGTAAACCTCTCAACAAGGTTGACATTATTTCCGCAGACAGACACACTGCTGATGGCTGTGCCCAAGAGATCATTAAAGGCCTGCATCTTGATTTTTAGATAGATAGACAGATACTTTATTAATCCCAAGGGGAAATTCACATACTCCAGCAGCAGCATACTGATAAAGAGCAATATTAAATTAAATAGTGATAACAATGAAGGTATAACAGACAGAGAGCAGTGTTATCCTCCTGTAGTTGCCGCAATCCAGGCAATCACCCTTCCCTTTCCAGAAAGGGACAAGTCCCATTTTCCAGTCAGTTGGGATGATGCCATTCTCCCAAATGGAAGCAAAGATTGCTTGAAATGCCAGGAGGAGAGCCTTATCATCAGCCTGGAGAAGTTCACCCCGGATACCACAGATCCCTGCAGCATTTCCTCCACCTCAGCTGGTTCACCACCTGTGCAATCTCAGTGAGATTGGGTGGTTCACAGCTAATTGGAGGATCAGCCTCAAGGACCGTGGACCCAGAGATATCCAACGCCCTAGCGGGAGGATCAGCTCTAAACAACTGCTCAAAGTAGCAAGCCCAGTGAGTCACAACTGCAATATCATCCATAAGGACCCTGGACTGTGACTCTCCGAGGAACAGATTCAGATGTGTGCAATGCTTCAATTTCTCTGTAACAAGGACATTGGTTGCTAGACCACAGATGGTGTGTCACTTGCTCACAGATTCCTCTAACAAACGCCTCTTTATCTGCCCTCAGAGCCCTCGCAGCCGTCTTTCTCAGTTCCCAGTACAGACTGGAGTTGCCATTGAGCCGTGTGCTGCGACTCCTCTCGATGATATCCAGGGTGCCCTGTTAGATGAAACACTGGTAACACCAACACAACCCTCAGCAACCTTCAGGGTCTTGTGACGGAAGGTCTCCCACATCACATTAGGATCGGCAGTCGCACCCAAATCTGCAAGTTCCTCACACAAACTGCGTGCAAACTCATTAGAAACAGCGTGGTCTTGGAGTCTGGCCAAGTCCAAGCTAATTTTCCTAGTAGATGGTAAAACCTGCTGGACTGAAGCTGGATCCCAAGAGTAGCAAGAACAAGTCTGTAGTCAGAATTCAAAAACTGGGCACTTCTGTAGACCCTGCAGTTTTGCAAGAGCCTCCAGCGTCTGCCCACCGAGGATGTGATTGATCCCCTTCACCGCACCACCAGTATTGGAGTGCCAAGTCCAACGGTGTGGTTCTGAGCACTGGAACCAGGATCCAGTGATTCGCAGTCCCTGACCTTTTGCAAAGTCAAGGAACATGGAGACACTTTCACCACGGTCACCAGACCCATAGGGACCGAGACAATCTTCATTGCCAGCCCTGTCAGTGCCATCAACTACCGAGCAAAGCTGTGAATAAAATGTATCCCTCGCTGAGACGTCATTTACTGCGGTTGGAGCTTACACTGAGACAACAGAAAAGGCACCCAGGGAGTGCCATAATCTGAGTCTCATAATACGCTCGTTGAAAGGAGTGACATCGGACACCATCGGAAGAAGCCAATCCTCTACAGCAACAGCTATTCCCAGAGTATGACTGCCATCAGAGCGACCAGACCAATAAAAGGTGTATCCACCTGCAGAGATCTAGCCAGTCCCTGGTCTGCACACCTCGGAGAGTGCCGCCACTGAAATGCGGCGTTTGCGCAGCTCTTCCAACAGCAGAAGAAGTTGATCATCTTGCCGGAGAGACAAGACGTTCCATGCACCTACCGGTATGGGCCACCTCAAATTGGGACCCGAGTGCTGCTGTGCAGTGGGCGACTCCTCAGCATCACACCAGTTCCGATCCCCAAAATACCTGACCCCATTGGCTCTCCAACGATTTCGACTCTTCCGAGGATGGGGCTCCCAGGGCTTTCCCCCATTCCCTTCATGATGGGAGCAGCCTTCGCAGCAGAGCTACTCCCACAGAGAACAAAAAGGAGTCTTTTCTTTCGTCTTGGGTAACACATTAAACTGCATCAGGCCCTGCAAGCTGTCCTTCAACTTGCAGGGAAATCATGGGGGTTGGTGGCAAGATTGGCACTCCAGCCACCGTAAAAAAAAAAACCTCACAGAGCTCCGAGACAGCTCAGAGATGGTGGAAGTACATGAATTGTGAGAAACTTGTGAAATGCAACCCTAAGTATTTGATTCAAGTAAAGCAATTAAATGGCAAAGCCACCAAATATTAACTATGTGTAAGGAAACTGAAAATCTTTATACAGAGAAAGAAAGCTGAAAAAATTCTGTCTCGTCTTAAGTATTATTGTGACGTTATTATTTAGAGAACTAGAGCAGATACTCTAATGGACTTAATAAAGGAAATGGAAGCATCAAGTTTGAAAAGTGTTTAGCCAAGGTGGATGAAAACTTTTGGCCATAACAGTATGCCCTGGCAGAAAATATACTTACAACTGAATGAAACAGAACATTAAGATTTTTTTTCAGGCAATAGATATGAGAAATCTGTTTTACCAATCTTTGAAAGAAAATGGGAGAAGTGATTTTGTATCAGTCTCTTTAAGGTTACGTCTTTATGTATTGACTTGTATGTGAACCGTGTGTAAAATAATTACTTGCAATACTGTGGAGTCTTGTCCGATTTGTGGCAGGATGACAGGAAAAAGTTGTGTCTTACGCTGTGTTTGCTTGACCAGCAGGTAGTGATGTTGAGCAAGCAAGGAAGATGATAAAGCTGTGTTTTCATTGGTTCATGGGGGGGGGGACCTGTCCTCATATATAAAACCTTGCTTAGATTAAATATTATAATTTTTCTTACACTAGAAAGGCAAAAACAGCACACACACAAAAAACTGTATGTATGCCAGGTACCATGTTAAGTTCCTTCATAAATCTCAGATCAACTTAAAACTATGCATGTGTGCACATGCTTTTCGCTATGCTCTGTCACTTCCCGCCACAACCATATATATCTTAAAAGACTCCCCTTCTGAATATTTATGACCTAATCACCATATAAATTTTTCCATGTTTTTGAAGTAAGTCTTTACTTTCAAACCATAAGAGAACACAGATCAAACTTCAGTAAATTTGAACCTGAAGTACTGAGTTTAAGGTGTGGCCGGGGGAACTGCTGCTCATACTCCAACGGTTGCACTCTGTTGCTAAATAAATCTCAAATAAAGGGTATTTCTTCATCAGATTAAGGCCACAGTTAATGTTAATATATTAATCAATGAATTAGGTGCACAGTGATGCAGTGGTAGCACTGCTGTTATATTTAGGAGTCTGGGGCTTGGATACCAGTGGGTCCCATTGAGGAGTTTGCATTTGTGTTCTCATAAGTTAGCTTCAATTTCCTTCCACAGTCTAAAGTAGGGTGGCACAGTGTGGTGGGACTAATTTCTTGCTTATAAATTGATAAATATTTTGTCTTTATATGTAAGCAAGACAAAACAAATGTAATATTAGTGTTTCAGGAGTCATGTTTTAATTGATGAGAGCAGCAGTGCTTTATGTTTAACTAACCAAAGAACCTGACCACAGACTAATAAGTGTATGGGATTTTAGACATTTTATTAAGGCCTACAAAACAAACAGCAAAAAAGGGTAAAATAGGTTCACCATAGGACTTTACACAATAAAACATGCAGTCTACAAAAGTAGAAAAATCTAAATTTTAAAATGTACAGTACCAGCATTTCCAGATTTTCAGTACCTGAAGTAAATGTCAGTCCCCGAGGGACACTCATTTGTGAGCAGGACTTTACGACTATGAAGAGGGAAGTGGTGCATAGTTCAGTGTGATCAGTGAGCTCACCAGGGAGGAGGGCAACTGTCCAGAGCACCACAGAGGTTGGAGTCAGACAGGAGTTTTGGATGAATCTGTTATTTACTTTGGAACTGTTTTGGCCAGAAAGTGGTTACTGATATCTAAGTTAAAATTTTAGTACCAATCCAAAACTAGTCTAAAGACACGCAGGTTGGGAAAACTGGCAATGCTAAATTGTTCACAGGAGAGAGTGTGTGTGTGTGTATGTATGTATGTTCGCCTTATGATGGACTGACACCTGTTCTGTGGGTTGTTCCTGTCTCCTCCCATTGCTTGCTAGGATAGGCTCCAGCAGCCCCCTGCCCTGGATAAATGGTGACAGAGGACAGATGGCTAAACAAATACTGGAATCTCACCTGCCCAAAGCAACTCTCACTTGCATGTCACCAGTCCTTAAAGCTGATAGAGAAATGCTCTATACAATTTCAATTATAAGTTAGTTCACTGTTTCAGATTTAGCTTGAGAGATTATTTAAAATTAAATATGTTGTATTCAGTATTTTCCACTTGGACATGACCAAAAAATGCTCCCGTCAATAGTCAGCACTACAGGAATGAAAAGATAGTGAGCGTGACTGTAGTTTATGTCTACATGTACAAAACAGCAAAGCAGCAGTCTGAGCGAATCTACATCACTTGTCACGCATAACCATGTTGCTAAATATTAAAAAAAAAAAAAAAAAAAAAAATCAAATATCACATTTATCTCTTTAATGAAGCAAATTAACAGAAACCTATCCAACTTTCAAATCAGTTAACTTTGTATTGGAGTGTTACACTATACAAACATTTTCTAACTTCTTAAAATAAGAAAGTGCTTATTTTGCCGCAGTTAATACTGTGTATGCGGGCAAACAAACCAAAAAAATGTTCTGCCATTTAAATAACATTCATTTGTGTCCTTTTTCCTGATGATATCTGACTTATAAGCCAATTTAAAAATACAAGTGCTGCCCTTTTGAGAGTTGTGTGTTGAATTGGACAATACACTACAGAGATCATCATGTAGAAATCACAGAATCCCTGTTTCCTTTAAGGTTTAAGACAACCGGGTTTAGAAAACGGATGGATGGATGGATATTAGAATGTGACTGACAAATCATTGAAATAAACACTGAAATAAGATTTTCTGTTCAATTCTCCTGCCTCTTAAATCACTAAAATGCCAACACCCAAAAATGTTGGCATTGGACTTAAGATAATCTAAACTTTCCATAACTTTAAGGCAATTTCACACCAATAAAGGTTTTATGATCCCGAATTCTGCGTAAGAAATGGCTTACACACATATTTCAGAGCAGAAGCAAGTTTTACACATGAGGCACCTGCACATTAACAAGAGGTTTAATGGATAAGCAGCACATATTTGTTAATTACATTAATAATTACATTGTTCAGTATTACATTTATTATTCGCTAAATGCATTTAAGTTTAAAAAGTATACAGACATACGTTATACCTACAGTTAGGTCCATAAATATTTGGACAGAGACAAATTTTTTCTAATTTGCAGTTGAAGTGCAGACTTTCAGCTTTAATTCAGTGGATTGAACACTTAAGGAGTAAGTGTTTTTGAGCCCCTGAAATGAAGGGTTTGTGTTAAAAAAAATGTTTTAGTTGCCTCACATTTTTATGCAATCTTTTTGTTCAACCCACTGAATTAAAGCTGAACGTCTGCACTTCAACTGCATCTGAGTTGTTTCATTTAAAATTCATTGTGGTAATGTACAGAACCAAAATTAGAAAAAAAGTTTTCTCTGTCCAAATATTTATGGACCTAACTGTATATGGATTTTATGCCTTATCACCAACTTGTGGTGGGTACACATGAAAAGTAAATAATTAACTTAAAGAAGTTATTGATCTGAGACACACTAATCAATGAGCAAGTTAGTGGAGCCTACCAGGGTAAGCTCTTAGTGTACAAGCATTCTACCTTTATACATGAACATTTACATTACAAGTTATGTTAAGCTGAAGGAATAATGTCATCTTATCTCATAAAAAAAATAGAAAAGTGAAGATTTCCTGGCAGTATTATGAAAGCTGATAAAATAAAATACTAACTATTCAGCTTTTACAAGTCTTGCTAAATGTTGCTGGACAGTGACTTGCCTAAACAGCAACACAAAGAAAAGTCTGCTTTCACAGAGACTGAAAAGCAAGGGGGGCTGCAGATGGTGACTTCACCCAGTCTGCATTTTCTTATTACCTCACAAATACCAGCAACAAGCTCATCACACTGGCAGGTCAGCTCTTTTGTACTGTAAAAAGATGGCTCCTGAAGTAGGGGGCTTCATTCACCAACCCCCGGTTTGTTTTTCCAGAAATACAATTTAAAGAGATTGCTTTTTCATTGGGAATTGATACATATGCATTATGTTCACTTTTACTTTAAAACTTCAGTAAAAACAATATTTGGAATTTACTTTTCTGATATAAATGTTTATGGTCTTCCACTATAGGTTTTTCATCTGCTGTTACCTCTTTCTTTACCTCTGATTTGTCTATTTCTTCTGGAAGTCCAAATTGCTGTATCTTTAAATCTTCTGCTTCCAACATTTCTTTGATGATCGAAAGAGCCGTTTGTTTATTCGACTTTTCTGATAATGTTCCTTTAAACACTTCCAATAATTGTAAAACATCAACTTCACCCGTCATAATTAAGTACACGAAGAAGTGTCTTAATTTTTCAGGTACCGTTACAGAAGTGGCATCAGACATCATTTCAAAAATATAGTCCAATTTACAAAATCCACCTGCTCGTGCCGCTTCTTGAAAAGTACCGTATGTAGTTCCAACTATATTTAGAACATCTTTATATGACGTTGTTCCTTTCGATTCACGTAAGAACAATTTTAAATGAAACCGTTCTATATCTTTTGGTGATACAATATTTAATTGAGCAACACTTTTGCAATTATTTTTTTCTTGGATGTCACACTCTTTTTTTGTTTCTGCAATGTGTAATGTTGAGGAATGTGTGCATATGTATATACTTTTACATTTATGTCTGTTTTATTAAGTTCAAAATAAGCCAATAAATTTGTATTTCTATTTTTCACTACCTCTAAAGCTTATGCTTCTTCGCCCTCTTTAAATTGAATCTTATTCTGACCTGGTAAATGATTTGGTAATAATTCAACAGAATGACTTCGACCCTGCATTGGCAATTCCATTAAATGCCACCTGCTTTCCATTGCACTGACGCAACGAGTATCTAAATATGCTTGAACTTCGTCCTGACTGTTAGTTCGATAAAGTTACACATACTCTATAGTGCCCTTTATGAATGTACTTGTAGATGTACTTAATACTCATAACCGATGCACAATCTCTTTATGAACTAAGATCCTGGATGGCTAATAATTTTCTTTATCTAAATCAAAATAAAAACGGAGGTGCTTACAGTGGGCCAATCAGCTAAAGTCCAAATTGGTCTTGGACTTCTCGGCTCTTTCTCTGTCTTTTGCAAACCTCAAGTCCGCAATCTTGGTGTTATTTTTGACAGTTACCTCTCTTTTGATAAACAGATTAATTCTGTAGTTAAGAGTTGCTTTTTCCAGCTTTGTCTTTTAGGCAAGATCAAGCCTTTTTTTTATCTTCTAGGGATCTTGAGAAAGCTACTCATGCTTTTATCTTTTCTTGCCTTGATTACTGCAACTTGCTATATTCTGGGATTAGCAAATCCCTGATACACAGGTTACAGTTGGCCCAGAATGCTGCCGCTCGCTTTCTGGTTGGGGCAAGAAAATCTGGTTCTGTTTCTCCAATATTAGCTTCTTAACACTGGCTGCCTTGTCAGTTTTTGAATTGATTTTAAAATCCTGTTGCTAGTTTTTAAATCTTTACATGGGCTTACTCCTGCCTTTTTATCTGAATTGTGTGCTTTACAACAGCCATCTAGAGTGCCTAGATCTTCTGGTCAGTTGTCTCTTGTTGTCCCTCATACCAAGTGTAAAACTAAGGGGGACACGGCTTTTGCAGCTGCTGCTCCTCGCCTGTGGAACTCTTTACCTCATTACATAAAGGAGTCGTCTACAATTAAACTGTTCAACACAAGATTAAAGACTCATTTCTATTCACTTGCTTTTCATGACCTTCAGTAATACTGATGGTTTTCTCATTGTGATTCTATAATCTTACTTCTATTTATTATTTACTTTATTTATATTCATTTATTTTATTTCTGTTATGTTTTATGTTAAATGTATGGGGGTTTTTTTTCTTCTTTTATTGTAAAGCATTTTGGCCACAGCATTCCTACGTTGTCTTAAATGTGCTGCATAAATAAAATGACATTGACATAATACTCAACATTAATATGACAATCGAATCATTAGAGCAAATGAGGGTTATATGGTACAATCATTGAATTATGGAGCATCACAATTTTACCATCTTTCGTGACGATTATTTCTTCGGCGATAATCAGGAAAGCCAGCCCTTTTCATATCTATTGTTTGAACGAACGCTTTTGGAAAGTTCTTTAAACGCTTTTTTTCTTTTGAGTCCCAATATACTGAATATTTTAAATGAGGTCCATGTGACATGTGTTTAATGACTTTGTACCATAATTCAGGATAGGTTTCTCTGTTTGGAATTTCAGCACAGACAAAGTGATCTACTTCATCAACAGTTAATTTATTTTACAAAGTAACCAATACAGTATCTCACAAAAGTGAGATCACCCCTCACATTGTTGTATATATTTTATTATATCTTTTCATGTGACAACACTGAAGATATGACACTATGATACAATGTAAAGTAATCAGTGTACAGCTTGTATAACAGCATAAATTTACTGTCCCCTCAAAATAACTCAACACACAGTCATTAATGTCTAAACCGCTGGCAACAAAAGTGAGCACAGTGAAAAATGTCAAAATTGTGCCTGTTTTACCTTGGTAGAGTAATATATACTCAGCAAAAAAAGAAACGCCCCTTTTTCAGGACTGTGTATTTCAACAATAATGTTTTAAAAATCCAAATAACTTTACAGATCTTCATTGTAAATTGTTTAAACAATGTTTTCCATGCATGTTCAATTAACCATAATCAATTAATTAACATGCAACTGTGGAATGGTCGTTAAGACCTTAACAGCTTACAGAAAGTAGGCATTTAAGGTCACAGTTCTAAAAACGCAGGACACTAAAGAGACTTGTCTACCGACTGTGAAAAACACCCAAAGAAAGATGCCCAGGGTCCCTGCTCATCTGCGTGAACGTGCATTAGGCATGCTGCAGGGAGGCATGAGGACTGCTGATGTGGCTAGGGCAATAAATTGCCATGTCCACACTGTGAGTCGCCTAAGAGAGCGCTACAGGGAGACAGGAAGGACAGCTGATCATCCTCGCAGTGGAAGACCACGTGTAACAACACCTGCACAGGATCGGTACATCCGAATATCACACCTGCGTGACAGGTACAGGATGGCCACAACAACTGCCCGAGTCACACCAGGAACACACAATCCCTCCATCAGACTCAGGCTGGACTGAGGGCTTGCAGGCCTGTTGTAAGGCAGGTCCTTACCAGACATCACCAGCAACAACGCCGCCTATGGGCACAAACCCACCTTCGCTGGACCAGACAGGAGTGGCAAAAAGTGCGTGAGTTTCTGCATGACAACAATGACAGTGTTCTGCCATGGCCAGCGAAGAGCCCAGATCTCAATCCCACTGAGCACGTCTGGGATCTGTTGGATCGCAGGGTGAGGGCTAGGGCCATTGCCCCCAGAAATGTCCAGGAACTTGCAGGTGCCTTGGTGGAAGAGTGGGGTAACATCTCACAGCAAGAACTGACAAATCTGGTCCAGTCCATGAGGAGGAGATGCACTGCAGTACTTCAAGCAGCTGGTGGCCACACCAGATACTGACTGGTACTTTTGATTTTGAGCCTCCCTTCATTCAGGGACACATTGTGAAACATTTTTAGTTTATGTCTTATGGTGTTGACTCTTTTAGTGTTCATACAAATATTTACACATTAAGTCTACTGAAAGTAAAAACAGTTGAAAGTCAGGGGACGTTTCTTTTTTTGCTGAGTATATATATATTGCTCTACTTTCCCCTATTGTATTATTAATATGTAGCCTTAGAATGCCTAATCTCACAGACTTACCACTGTTACCGTAGATCCCGGAATACAAGCCGAGAATTTCGTCCTATTTTTGGCTTGGAGTTTGGGGTTCGGTTTATACAACGAGTATCATTTCAGATTCAAGATTTCCAGCGCAATGCCGGTTTTGCCGATGAATACGGAAGTAAATAATGACGAAACCACAGAGCCATCTTTCAGATGAAGAAGTAACTTTGCATGCCGGTACTTTAAATTAAATAAAGAATTTATTCAAAAAAGTGTTTTAGTTGTTGATTT
>JANRMT010062799.1:1525406-1542519 GCA_026402145.1 Polypterus bichir lapradei
GCTGTTGACCTGCCTGCTGAGTCTGCCTGGCCGAATATGTTAGGTCAACAGAGAAAGGAGATGGTGGACTGACCTGTCAACATAATATGGGGAAGAAGTTGGGAAGGATTGAAGAAGCAGAACTCTTTGCTGTTCACATCCACACATGTGTTACACAAACAATAAAAATTTACTTGTACTACAACACTATCCAATATATAAAGCAGAGTCGAGGTATGTATATATGTTTGTTTGACCGCCATACAAATCTGCACCGGGCGTCCGATCGGCACCAAACTGGGCATGGGGCTCCTTTGTGACCAGGAGAAGGTCATGGGGTATGTTTGGTTCGGAAAAATGTTCGTGGTGAACCGCAGGACACCTTTTCACCAACACAACCTTCAGCACATGTCTCCGTACTTATCATCGACAAGATGGGCGCACGTTCCAACAGATGTTCACCGTGGCACCATCTACCGGCAGCTTTGGTCTCTGTGTGTCGCTCTTTACCCATGTTTCTTTAAACTGCCAACAGATGGCGGAAGTGTCCAAGTATGAGAAGGCCGACTGCTTTGATCGGGTTAAGAGGAACTGCCTTATGGATGTAAAACATGAACAACCCAGTGTGTGTGACCGGCTGACGCACCCGCATTTCCGCACGTCACACTCCCACACGCACTGATAGTGCTGTATTTCATTCGTCAACGTCCGTATATGCAATCACATTTGAACAGAGACTCGCCTTAAAAAGACAGCATCCTTTCCCCACCAGTTTCCCCAAAAGCAACACTGGTTGTATGTCACTTCTCTCTGTAGTTACCATCGCCAATGTCCATTAGATAGCATCACAGTTCAACACAGACGCTCCTTACAAACAGACAACCCTCCCCGCCATTTTTCCCAGTACAGTTTTAGTGCTACTCTTTCTCACTGGCTTTCCGTATTTGTAGTGCTATTTGCTCCCTTTCCGACTGACTGTACGATTTCAGTGTTGCTCTTCCTGATTGACTGATGCTATTTGTTCACTTTCCGACGTATTGTAAATAACGTAAATTCATCTTACTGTGGTGCTTATGCCGTACGTAATACCATGTAACACATTATAATTGTCCTGCTTTTCGCTAATATACTGCACCCATGCCACTGTAAAAAAGATGTAGAATTGGAAGCTCCACTTCAGATGCCACAACAAGGTCTATTTCAAGCCCATCTCAAACGCCACACCACACAGAATCCACAGTAGAGGAACTTACAATAAAATGTTGATCAGAAAAATGTTTGTTCTATTTCTATGTTCTGTTTCTTTCATTTGGGAAATTCACCGGTTATAGATTCCCGGGCAACGCCGGGTACTCCTGCTAGTTATAAATATACCCGAAGAGACACTTTTAAGGAAATTTAGAAAATTTTGCTTGGAGAAGGGGGTCGGCTTAAATACCGGTCATCGGCAAATACATGTAATTTAGTCGGTAGAGAAGGGGATCGGCTAATATACCGGGTCGGCTTGTATTCCGGGATCTACGGTATTATTGTATATAACTTAACCCCACCTTCCCTTCTATATCTATAACCGCAAGCATATAGATGTAGTAAAAAGACAAGCAGGAGTTAAGTTACACATAAAATAATGTATTACTGATAATATTCATAAATAATAACAAAATGCAAAGTACATTTGAATATTGGCAACCATACAACCTGACAAAATGGTGATATGTAATTCAGGTGGCACACAGACTTGTAGTTACTTCAAATGTCTCTAGTTAAGGCATCGTTGGTGCTCAGCTTTCAGCCACATGTCTGTTCAATATGGCTGCTGAGCTGTGCTCTTCATTGTGTTGTCTTCATCATCACAGGTTAGCAAGAGAGATGCTTCTTTTATCATATGTTGGTAAGAGAGACAGAATGTGGTTGAGCAAGTACATTTATAGATGTTCTCTCCAATTCCTTCAGCCAATCCAGACAGCCATATCTCAGACCAATGGGTGGAATAGATCATCTTATCTCCTGCCCCAAAACCATATGTTAAACATCCTGGCTTCATTGCAGGGGGTTCAAAGACTTTAGCAGAGAAATACTCAAACTGGTTTAAGACACATCCCCCCAAATCCTGTCATAAAATTACAAAGAGACAGTTGTAAAAGGGGGGGGGGGGGGGGCCCCCCAAAAACGAATACCTCTAAATTACATTGGTTTGCCTAAATTATAAATAAAGACATACAAAACATTTATCAAGTTATATGCAAAATCTCACATCACAACAGTGCCCAATTAGCCATTTTCCCTTCCCGGTGTCATGTGACTCGTTAGTGTTACAAGGTCTCAGGTGTGAATGGGGAGCAGGCATGTATATTTGGTGTTATCACTCTCACACTCTCTCATACTGGTCACTGGAAGTTCAAAATGGCACCTCATGGCAAAGAACTCTCTGAGGATCAAAAAAAAAAAAGAATTTTTGCTCTACATAAAGATTGCCTATGCTGTAAGAAGACTGCCAACACCCTGAAACTGAACTGCAGCACAGTGGCCAAGTCCATATAGCGGTTTAACAGGACAGGTTCCACTCAGAACAGGCCTCGCCATGGTCGACCAAAGAAGTTGAGTGAATGTGTTCAGCGTCATATCCAGAGGTTGTCTTTTGAAAATAAACGTATGAGTGCTGCCAGCATTGCTGCAGAGGTTGAAGGGATGGGGGGTCAGTCTGTCAGTGCTCAGACCACACGCCGCACACTGCATCAAATTGGTCTGCATGGCTGTTTTCCCAGAAGGAAGCCCCTTCTAAAGATGATGCACAAGAAAGCCCGCAAACAGTCTGCTGAAGACAAGCAGACTAAGGACATGGATTACTGGAACCATGTCCTGTGGTCCGATGAGACCAAGATAAACTTATTTGGTTCAGATGGTGTCAAGCGTGTGTGGCGGCAACCAGGTGAGGAGTACAAAGACAAGTGTGTCTTGCCTACAGTAAAGCATGGTGGTGGGAGTGTCATGGTTTGGGGCTGCATGAGTGCTGCTGGCACTGGGGAGCTACAGTTAATTAAGGGAACCATGAATGCCAACATGTACTGTGACATACTGAAGCAGAGCATGATTTGACCAAACACCATTTTGAGTTCATTCAATAAAAATAAGACTTTCTGATAAAACAATCTACTTACAAAAGTGGGAATATCCAAAGCCAATGTAGCTGGTGGCATTGTTCTCAAGAATCTGCGGATGTCTGGCCATTGTGGATTGCACATCATTGTAAAAAATAAATCTGGCCAACCTATAGTTCGAGATATTGCCATTGCATCATGATATAACTGTTGTAATGCCCTTGGACTACCTTGATATGATGATGGCAATAGTACTGCTTTACCTATTTTGAATTTGTCTGAACTATTGATATTTGAATTTTGAACGTGATCAATGAGACCTTGCTGGCACTGGTTGTGTTCTAAGTTTTGCTTGATTAGATTTAATAAAGAAGAGACAACTAGCTTCAACTTTTACATACGCATTAATAATGTGACTGAGCGGTTAGATGACCATGCTCTTGTTTCAAAATGATTGTAAGTAGGGTGTGCCAAAAACTGAGAGGTTACATGACCGTGATATTATTTGAAAATGTTTGTAAGAACGGTGTAAATTGCTTCCAAAGGATGTCAGTATGATGTGACTTGACGGTGTCCCGGGATGTGAAAGGGTCTCTCTTGTTATTATATCACATCTCACCTGCACTATTTAACCCAGCGTATGTGCTTCCGGGAGAAGGGGGGGGCGGAGGTTTTGGGAGGTGCTTGTGGGTTTTTTTTGTGAGGGTGTTCGGGTGAAAGACTAAGCGAAGAAGCTGCTGAACGCCTCTAATAAATGTTATCAACAATTAAACGTCGTGTTTATTTCAGTTTAACATGGTAGCAGAGGATGGTTCATAAGGATGGCAGCTAGTTATAAAGTCCAGCTGAAGTTTGATGAAGCCAGACCGTACGAGTGCTGGAAAAATGAAATCAATGTCTGGACGCGAGTTACTGACCTTGACAGAAAGAAACAAGCACTTGCTGTTGCTTTGGGGCTTGAAGGGAGAGCCCGTGAAACCGCGATGGAAATACCTGCGGAAGATTTGGATAGTGATAGCGTTATGACAACGTTAATGGCGAAGCTTGACGCCGTGTTTCTTAAAGAGGAAAAGGATCGCGCATATGAAGCGTATTCTTATTTTGATGGCATAACGAAGAGCAGTTCAGTTTCCATGGCGGACTACATAATTGACTTTGAACAGCGTTATAACCGGATGAAAAAGTATAATATGACGCTTCCTGGTGCTGTGTTGGCTTTTAAGCTTTTAGATACGGCTTGCCTCGATAAAAAAAGCAGACAGCTAGCTCTGACGGCCTGTACAGAATTAAAGTTCTCCTCCATGAAGTCGGCTCTCAAGAGGATTTTTGGAAGGAAAACTACAGGATCATTGAATGGAATACAAGTGAACCAAGAATCTACGTTTTTCACAGAACAAAGACTGCAAGGCAGAGGGAAACAGAACGCGATGTCGCAAAGTGGACTACAAAAGCAGCCATTACAGGGAACTAATCCACTGGATAAGTTTGGTAAGAGATCCAGATGTGCTATTTGCCAGTGTACATTTCATTGGGCTAAAGACTGTCCTCATAAGAAAACTGAACAAGTGCGAATAACTGAAGATGCAAATGTAGAAGAGTGTAATATCACATTGTTCATAAAGGCCTCCATGTCAGATGCTGAGATATTTATGACTGAATCATTGGGATCAGCGATTATTGACACGGCTTGTACTCGTACTGTGTGTGGGGAAAAATGGCTAGAAAACTATATTGACGGCCTCACTCAAGAACAAGTGAACCAACAGATGCAAACAGAAACTCCAAGTTGCAGACTATTTCGGTTTGGCGATGGGAATCTGGTGTACAGTAATCCCTCCTCGATCGCGGGGGTTGCGTTCCAGACCCCCCCGCGATAGGTGAAAATCCGTGAAGTAGAAACCATATGTTTGTATGGTTATTTTTATATATTTTAAGCCCTTATAACTCTCCCACACTGTTAACATTGTTAGAACCCTCTAGACATGAAATAACACCCTTTAGTCAAAAGTTTAAACTGTGCTCCATGACAAGACTGAGATGGCTGTTCTTTCTCACAATTAAAAGAATGCAAACATATCTTCTCTTCAAAGGAGCGCCGTCAGGAGCAGAGAATGTCAGAGAGAGCGCTCGCTAAGAAAAGCAAACAATCAAAAAATCAATATGTGCTTTTAAGTATGCAGAAGCACCGCGATAAAGCGGCATTTTATAGAGGAGCGTCCGTATCTTCTAAGCAAACAGCCTCTGTGCAAACAGCCCCCTCTGCTCACACCCCCTCCGTCAGACAGAGAGAGTGAGAGAGATAGAGAGAAGCAAACAATCAAGCACCGCGCGGGAAGCATATCTTATATCATTGAGGAGTTTTAGTTAATATGTAATACATGCTCTGATTGGGTAGCTTCTAAGCCATCCGCCAATAGCGTCCCTTGTATGAAATTAACTGGGCAAACAAACTGAGGAAGCATGTACCATAAATTAAAAGACCCATTGTCTGCAGAAAGCCGCGAACCAGCGAAAAATCCATGATATATATTTAGATGTGCTTACATTTAAAATCCGCGATAGAGTGAAGCCGCGAAAGTCGAAGCGCGATATAGCGAGGGATTACTGTATTCCACAAGAAATGTGAAACTACTAGCTAAAATAGGACTGACAAAATGCAACATTGAAACCGAAGTTGTCAAGGTTGACATTCCACTTCTGCTGAGTAAAACGTCACTGAAGAAGGCAGGAACCATTCTGAACATGAAAAAGGACAGTGCAGTGATGTTCAAACAATCCATTCCTCTTGAATTTACTAGTTCTGGACATTACTGTATAGACATCAGAGACAATGAAGCTAAAAAACCTCAAAGTGAAGAGGAGGTCCTTACAGTGACAGAAAATATGTCTACAGATGAGAAACGGAGAGTCCTTCTGAAGCTCCATAAGCAGTTTGGTCATGCATCAGCAGACAGACTACAGAGACTTATTCACAGTTTTGGAAATAAGGACAAAGAATGCTGTACTATTCTACAACAAATAGTAAATGACTGTGAAATATGCAAGAAGTACAAAAGGACAAAGCTAAAACCTGCTGTGGTGTTACCTTTAGCTTCAGAGTATAACGAGACTGTGGCGGTGGATCTGCACGAGTTAGAGCCAGGTGTGTGGTATCTTCACATAATCGATCACTTTACACGGTTCAGCACTGGAAACATTGTGACTACAAAGAAGTCATCTGAAATTGTAAACTCCTTCATTCACACTTGGATTAGTGTTCATGGCGCCCCTCAGAGGCTGTACAGCGACAACGGAGGTGAATTCAATAGTGAAGAGATCAGAGACATGGCTGAGAACTTTAACATCAAGACAAGAACAACAGCAGGATACAGTCCCTGGAGCAACGGACTACTCGAAAGACATAATCAGACACTGACTGAAATCATCCTGAAGGTCAAACGAGAGAATGGATGTGACTGGCACACTGCCCTTGATTGGGCCCTCATGGCTAAGAACAGTATGTTAAACGTTCATGGCTACAGTCCGTATCAGTTGGTGTTTGGACAAAATCCTAATCTTCCTTCTGTGATAGTTGATAAACTACCTGCTTTAGAAGGCACTACTATGAGTGCTAGAGTGGGAGAACATATTTTTGCCTTACATGCTTCCAGGAAAGCATTCACAGAAGCGGAGTCTTCTGAGCGGATAAGAAGGGCAATACGTAAGCAGCTCAGGCCCACTGATGAAATGTATGTGACCGGAGACAAGGTATATTACAAAAGAGGGGACTGTCCAGAGCGGAAGGGACAAGGGGTAGTTATTGGTCAGGATGGAGCTGGGGTATTTATAAGACATGGGGGGATTCTTGTAAGAGTGCATCAATCCAGGCTCTGTAAGATAAACACGCAGGATCAGGAATCTCAGGATGAGCAAACTGTGAAAGACAACAAGCAGAAAGAAAAAAACAGCTTAAGCAATGTAGCAGTAAGCTCAGATAATGAAGAAAATACAGACAGCGAACAAGAAACAATCGGTGACAGGGAGGTAAATACTGGAGAAGTGGTTCATCCTAGTATGACACAAATGGAAACAAATCACATTGTTTGTGATAACCCTGCCTCTCCCACTGGTGTAAAGATTAAGAAGGGACAAACTGTGACCTTTATGAAGCAGGATGGTGGTGGTCTACAGAAAGCAAGGGTTTTAGGTAGAGCAGGCAAAGCTTCTGGAAAATACAAAAGCTGGTATAATTTGCAACATATTGAACCTGATGGCAGTGATGGGCAAAAGGAGCCAGTAGATTTATCATGTGTTGATAATCTTAACATTGAATCACCTGTTAGGGAGAGTGATGTGCTTGTAACAAAAGACATTTCATTTGATGTGGCTAAGCGGGATGAAATCATGAATTGGTACAAAAACAATGTTTTTCAAGAAGTTTGCGATGTACATCAAAAGTGTGTCTCTACCAGATGGGTCTGTAGTCTCAAAGAAACTCCCAATGGCATTGTGCCTAAGGCACGACTCGTAGCTAGAGGTTTTGAAGAGCTTAATATTCACGAGCTGCAGAAAGATTCTCCAACTTGTGCTTCTGAGTCTCTTAGACTATTGTTAGCAGTAATCTGTCAAAACAAATGGCACGTCCATTCCATGGACATCAAATCTGCTTTCTTACAGGGCATGCAGTTGTCCAGAGAAATCCATATCCGGCCTCCTGCTGAAGCAGAAAAGAAAAATACTCTATGGAAACTCAACAAGTGTGTTTACAGCCTTGCTGATGCATCACTGTATTGGTACAATAAGGTGAAAGAAATCATGCTGAGTACAGGTGGTAAAATGTCCAAAGTATATCCAGCAGTATTCTACTGGTTGGATGAGCAGTGTAAGGTTACTGGAGTACTTGCATGTCATGTTGATGATTTTCTTTGGGCAGGCTCACAAAACTTCTCAAAAGATGTGATTCCTATGCTTAAGTCTGCAGTTCAGGTGGGGCGTGAGGAACATGAAATTTTCTGCTATGTGGGAATGGACTTTGTTACTTTTAATGGTGAAATTCATGTTCATCAGCATAGTTACATTGAAAACTTACAGCCAATTCCCCTACAAGCAGCGCGTGCCCTGCAGAGAGGTGCCTCTGTTAATGAGACTGAAAAAGAGCAGCTTAGGTCAAAAATTGGACAGATATTGTGGGTTGCAAAACAAACCAGACCAGACATCATGTTTGATGTAAGCAGATTAGGGTCAAATATAAAAAATGCCACAGTTCAGTCAATTCACGAGATAAATAAGGTCATTAGAAAGCTTAAATCTGAAAAAGTCACTCTCAGGTTTCAGCATTTGGGAAACAATGATGCTCTGAATCTGACAGTTTTCAGTGATGCCTCCCTAGGAAATCTTCCTGATGGGGGTACACAAGGGGGAATATTAATTGGTCTCATGGGAGAAGGAGGGAGGTTTTCTCCCCTCTTCTGGCAGTCTAAGAGAATTAGACGTGTGGTGAGGAGCACTCTGGCAGGGGAAACTCTAGCCCTGTCAGATGGAATAGATAATGCTCTTTCTGGTGACCCTCTTTTCTGAGCTTACTACTGGAAATGCTGATCTGAATGCTCCCCCTTTGGTCTGTGTGACAGACAATCACTCTCTGTTTGATGCTCTTAAGTCAACAAAACAGGTCACTGAGAAACGACTTAGACTGGAAATAAGCAGTATAAAGGAGCTCATACAGAGTAAAAAAATAAAGAAGGTTCTCTGGTTGGACACAAGAACTCAACTTGCTGATTGTCTTACAAAAAGGGGAGCATCTGCTCTTATGTTATTAAAAGTACTCAGCGAAGGGCTATTGAAATCTTATCTAAAACTGTCTTATCAAAACGTTTAATAAAAATAAAGGGGCTACATTCCAAACTTATGCACTTTCAATTGTATATGTAACTACTGTTTTGTTGTGTTTGCTGTGGCCTTTATTGTTCTGCTATGGTAACCAAGGACTTTGTTACATATGTTTCCCCTTTATTCTTTTGTTGTTTTTGTTGTAAAAAAATTATATGGGAGATTGTTATTATATCACATCTCACCTGCACTATTTAACCCAGCGTATGTGCTTCCGGGAGAAGGGGGGCGGAGGTTTTGGGAGGTGCTTGTGGGTTTTTTTTGTGAGGGTGTTCGGGTGCGAGACTAAGCGAAGAAGCTGCTGAACGCCTCTAATAAATGTTATCAACAATTAAACGTCGTGCTTATTTCAGTTCAACATCTCTGACTCTCTGTCTCTCTTCAAAAGATCAAGTCTCCTCTAAAGTTTTTTTTTTTTTTTTATAATAGAGAGATGTGCCATTGTTTTATGCCAAGTCTAATCAGAGCACAAATGTTTTCCACTTAGCCACCACCAGTGAATCATTAAAATAACTTCCACGTTATATGGACAAAAATCCCAGTTATCTGGTTGTGCAGCTAAAGGAAAGATGTGGAAATGCAGAACCTAAGATAAAAATAAAAACATACAAACCACTAAATTAACAAAAGGGCACAAAACAACATTAAAGTGTTTGGATGATCCAGTGTGCACTGTTGATTTAGTTATCAGGACGATGATGTCGGGTCAGATTGCCCAGATGGTACCAACAAAAAATATTTCTTCCTTCTCTGCTCACAAAAAAGGAGGAAGTTTGTGAGAGAAGCAGCTGGCCATCACTGTGAAAGACCTACAGACATCAGCAGTAGAGACTGGAGAGAAGGTACACTACTTCACCGTATCTAAATAGCTGCAGTGTCACAAAAAGAGGTTTTTTTCTTTTTTTAAAGAACCTTGTGAGAGCAAAGCTGGAGTTTACCAAGAAAGCATGAGTGTGTCTCAGAGGTGATGTGGGTTAAGGCTTTGTAATAAAAGAAAATCAAGATAATACTTGCTAGACAAAGTTCAAAGAGATAGGTGTAGGATAAGCCTAACACTACCATTAGCATCCAACACACCAGACCTGGAGTAAAGTATTATGCTGACAGCACTATGCTGTGGAGCTGCTTTTCATAAACATGGGGTGAGCATCTGGTTAAAATGAGGAATAATCAATGGTGGAAATGGAAGAGAAGCAGTAAACCAAGGCTTGGACAAAAATTCATCCTTTAGCAACACAATGATCCAAGTCACATGGCCAAAATGACATGGAAATGCCCAGAAGACAAAAAAGGTAAGTGTACAGCAATGGGTCAATCAAATCCCTGATCTCAGTATGATGTAAAATGTGTAGCATTTGCTGCAGTGCACAAGCATCATCTAAAAAACCTGACAATCTTGCAGTGAAGAATGGGCCAAAATGACTCTGAACACTTGGCCAAGCTGAGACATTCATCAAAAGATTTAAAACTACTACCGGTGCAAAACACGGCTCAACAAAACATTACAATTCAGGTACTGAACATTTCAGCAAATAGAAATTTCCCTTTTTTACCTTAAGATTTCCTGTAAAATAAACAATAAAGTTTGATTTTGAAAGATAAAAGTATCAGAGAGAACAAAATTTCGGTGTAGAATTTGATATTCAGGAAAGTTAGAGATTTGATGAAGTATATGATTAACATGCATTAATATATTAAACACAGTGGATTCAGAAAGTATTCAGACTACTTCACTCTCTGCACACCTTTTGTGTTGTACGTATTATTTTAAATGTAAACATGTGCTATTTTTGCCAAACAATCTAAACTGTCTTCTGTCCAGTATTTAATATCTGTTGAAAGTTTCTCTGCCCTGCTTTCATCTATGATGTTGAGCAAAACCGAAATACACATTTCCAGGTCTTTGATAGCCCTAGATACACACTTAGAAAGTTCCACCTACAATCCATATTAAAAGGTTTTCAATCAGGTTGTAGCAAATATACCAGAATGACCAAAGGAAATATAAATTCTGATTTATGTAATAAATGTATGATCCGTTATTTTACCTTGTGCCTCCCGTTAGCATGCTGCAAGGCAGGAACAAAATCTAGAGTAGGCATTCATCTCAGGGCACAGTGAACTATATACGCAACTAATTAATAGAAGATAAAGAATCTAACACAGTCATTTTTAGGATGTGGAAAGAAAATAAAACAACTGGATAAAACTCAAACAGAAATGAGGTGGAGAAATGGAAAACCTCCACCAAAGTGATTTGGCTAAGATCGGAATTTGGAAATGCTAGATGCTGACATTAATCACTACACAAGTGTGCTACCTCAATGAAGCATCTATTTAGGTGAAACAAATAGTAAGATTTACTGGAATAACTACCAAAATGAAAAATCCAAAACAAAGGCTGAGAAGAGAGATAAAAATGATCTGGAGCCAGTGTTCTGAATTATTCTATATGAACCCATAAAGAAAACACAGTTTCTGTATCTGTGGTGTTGCATTTAATGAAAAGAATCACTTAACTGTGACTAGGAAAGAAGCACAACATTTCCTGCAGAGTTTGTCACTTCAACGGAAGTATAAAGGTAGACACTGGTAGCCGTGGTAAGAGACAATGCTATCACAGAATGGCATTTGATACACATGCCCATCACCTTTGTAAAATTGCATTCCTTCATCTCTGAAACATAGGCAAACTCCGTCCCTACCTCTCCCTCTGTGATGCTGAAAAGCTGGCTCATGCCTTTGTGTCATCCAGGCTGGATTATTGTAATGCACTCCTTGTCGGGATACCCAACAAGACCCTTCAAAAGCTCCAACAAATTCAAAATAGTGCAGCAAGAATCCTGATGAGGGTGCGGAAATATGAACACATTTCACCAATCCTTCGGTAACTTCATTGGCTCCCTATCCACCTCTGTATTGAATACAAACTCTGTTTGTTGACTCACCAGTGTATCCATGGAAATGCTCCAAATTTCTGAAGGAACTCCTTATACTACAATCCAGTGCAAGAAACCGACATTTTGCAAATACCTACCGCCTTCGCCCCCCTGCAACCAAACTTCATACAATGAGTGACCGAGCCTTTGCAGCCGCTGCTCCACGGCTCTGGAATGCCCTACCAGACAGTATAAGAACACAGCAGATTGTGGGCTGTTTTAAAAAACAGCTAAAGACTTTTCTATTATTAAAGCATATTAACAAGAATGCTATAATTATCTCTGTTTTTATTTTGCCTTGCCTTTGTTTAAACTTTTTTTTTTATGCAGCACTTTGAGATTTACTGCTAATGTAAAGTGCCCTTTAAATAAAATGCATTATTATTACTATTATTATTATTATTATTATAAAACAGCAGCTGTGTACACTAAACAGAGACATTGTTGGTCATCTGCAAAACAATCCTGAAGAGGCCTTGGGAGTCTCTGTCTATGCAGATGAAACTAGGACAGAAACATGTGGTGTAATGATAAATTAAAATGCATCAAATCCCCAAGGATGCACAGCAGCTCCGATAAAGCTTATGATTGGCAGCATATTCTTCACTCTTCTACATCTCCAAAAAGGAGGGCTGACTGGTCTGCAGAGAAACAAAAAAAATCAATTCACAGTCTACATTTCCAGCCTTGCCTATACCATTTACAAAACTGGATTAAATATCCTCCATTTGAGCTCATTATTACCGTAATTTTAAGTCTCAAATGACCTTGTGGCATTTGGGGTGGATGTTAAAATTGATGGATGCTGGTTCAGTTGAAAAAGCTAGCGCTAGACACTTGTATGGTTGACATCTGACAAAAAAAAAAAAAAAAAAAAGAATATTCTAGATTTTGAAATTAAATGCACATGCCGATTTGTAATAAACTGCACAAAATAAAATTTAATAAAGAATGCTTCACTGTAGATTAATTTTCCAACATATCCCACTCAGAGTTGCAAACAGCAAGCCATTCTCTGAAATGCAAGGCAGACCTGAAACACTTGTCTGAAATAACGATGCATTGTGTTTAATATTGTCTCACGATGCCACTCTCTGGCAGCCATGATTAGAGAAGTGGAGCTACCTTACCTTGAAATGCCTCTCATACTTACCTGAAAAAAATAGCACAATAGAGTTTCATCTCTACAATTAGGACATATTTGTTTATCTAGATGTCAAGTACTACTGGAAAAGGAATGTAGGACTAAGTGGGCATTGCACATTTTCTAGGCATTTAGTGGAACATTGGGCCCGTTAAGACAGCAGATTTAACAGGAATACAGAAATTCAGCAACACACCTCTCAACCTGCATTATTGAGTGAATGGCTGAACAGCAGCTCATACAAATACTTTGGTCATCCCCACACTTCATCCAATAACAAAGGTGTAAATCAGAGTTAAGCTGACGACTCTGCAGAGACTCCTTCAGACAAAAAGGTGCCCAAATGAACATTTCATTGTAGGCTTGTGGGTGTAAAATAGTGCTGGGCAGTATGACCAAAATTCTACATCACGGTATTTTTCAAAATTAGACTGGTTTCATGGTATTCTACGGTATTTTTTTCCCCATGCATGAGTGGATGTTAACCAAATTTTCCACTGCAATTATTATTTTTTTTAATATAAACTTTATTAAACCCAAAGGAATTTACTTGGTTTTCGCATACCCCTTGGGGTCATAGCGCAGGGTCAATCATTGCACAGTGCCCCTGGAGCAATTGAAGGTTAAAGGCCTTGCTCAAGGAGCCAACAGAGTAGGATCTCTTTTTGGCAGTGACAGGGATTCGAACCGGCAACCTTCAGGATACCAGAGCAGATCCTTAGCCTCAGAGCCACCACCACTACTGCAGTAGACTGGCTAAGAATAACCTATTCCACTGTCGTGAGAATTGTACAAAAAAAAACATTTTAATGTGCACGCAAGTACTAATACAGGTTTGCATGGCCCCATAAAGTGATGGTTTTCAAGGGGGTGGCACTAATGAAGAGAAGGTATCACATTGCATGACAGCTGCAAACAAAATATAGAACCTTTTTATTGAACAAATTTTGCAAACAACTTAAACTATAATTTTGACAACATATTTTCAACCATCCAAAGAGACATTTAGACTAGTAAAATATCCAGAGGTGCTTGTCAAAAGTTGTACTGCAGTGAACATGTCTTAGAAAAGGAATAAATAGTAAATATTTATTGTAAACCAACTACACTTTCTGTTAATGTTAACAATCTCTGTCCACTGACACGTTAGCTATATGGATTGTAATGGCGTTAGTTATCTTGATCCACCACTTGCTTTTTTTGTCGTAGGCAGTACCTCTAGCAAATGCATCTACAAGTGAAGTCTGACTCAAGTGTCCACTAGCTTTTTCAGTTTTACCCGAGGACATGGAGGGTGCCAATCTTAGTTTCATACATTCATGGTACTCCAACGCATGTTTGTGGCTAACATGGTGCAGCATACTGCTCGTGTTGCCGCCTCTGGAGGCAACTTTAGCTCAACAGCATTTGCAGTAAATAGTTCTTTGGTCCACATCCGACCTTTTAAAACCAAAGTATCTCCAGACAACAGACAGCTCCTTTTTTCAGGAAAAGTTCTTTTGTGTTCTCATGTTCAACTTTATAGTCTGCTACAGCTTCATTCTGGGAAGGTTCTCTGTCCATTTTCACCACCCAATACCTCCACTAACACATGTACTCTGTTGCATGCGTGTTTAGCAGTGTAGCAGTGCAAAAAGGTCCCCTCTTAAACAGTTTCCCACTGCACCAAGTTCCAAACGTTGTTTAGGCTATTTAAACCGGTGTTGCAGTATAAGAAAGATCGATATCATAACAAAAATAAAAAACGGTTTTCGGTATGAACCAGGATACCTCCCAGCACTAGTGTAAACTGAACTTTGGCTACATGTGATGGACAAAATAAGCAGGAACTGCATCTGCAACTGCAAGGCACTTTGATCCGGTCATCGGTGGTTACGCCTTCTTTCAAAACTAGCTGCCTTCATCTCTTCTGTCTCTTTTGGGAGGAGCTATATGATGATATTCTATTAACTTTGGGGATGTGAATGCTAATGAGCCAGAATCTTTGGTGGAGCTAAACACCAATAATCTGTTCTCTTTGTGAGCTAAAAGCTGACAAGCAGCCCTCTTTGGGATGAGAAGCCACCAACTCTCTGCAGAGCAAAAAGCTTACAAATTTAATTTGGCCTGGAAGCTTCACTCCATAGAGCTTGTTCAGAGCATCCATGTCCAGGGCTCGAAGATTCACTCCCAAGCCAACTCAAGCACTGTGCCAGTAATGGAGCCCAGTCCTAGATGACTGAGAAGCATTAGTCTTTCAAGATGAGAATTGAGTGCCTAAATTCGTGTCAGAAAAAGTATCACTTTTCACTATTAAAGTTGCAAAGGACATAGCAAACAGCCTAACAGCAAGCGAAAGATGGCTGCATCAAATCACACCCTTCAACAAAAGGACAAGTGGCAAACAAAAAGAGTGCACTTCTATGCAAGAAAAGTGCTCCATTTGAACCCGGGGAAACAACATAACTTTAAGCATCATCCTTAAAGACTTGGTATCATAAAAATTGTTTTTAAGCTAAATTAGAGCTCTAAACAGTAAATAGCCAGCTTCTTCTGTGTTTGTATGTCTCATCTGTGTGTGTCATGCCTTATGTCAACATATATACATTTATATTTCTATCACCTTTGTGTTTATTAATAAACTATTCTTTTGTTCTTAAAATTTGTGCTTCAGTTATGTTGATGCAAGTCTAAAGGAGAAAGGTAATTAAATAGCTGTGCTAACCGTGTAAGAAGGATTGAAATCTAAGTATTTAGTGTTGATCTCTGCATTAACATTTACAATACACCATCTAGTAACTTGTAATGCATTAAAGTATTAAAATGCATTGCATGTGTTTTTCAAACAGATGGAGCTTCATAAACATTTGATGTAATAAAATATATTACTACAAATGTTTGAGATGTTTCATCTGTTGAAATGACAGGCACAATGCATTTTATTACTAGAACTGTTTCTGATGCACATCTTTTGGAATAACCAAGACACAGTAACTGGAAGGATTCACAGATACTTATCCTATTATTAAAGTGGATGACCAGCACTGCCAAATGCAAAACGTATGATTAATTATCTGATTGAATAACATCAATTTGTTCATTTTCTCACATCCATAAACTATTTCTTACATGTATGTGGTGTCCCTGGGGGTGCAAAACAGAAATTCTTCCCATTTCCTGCATATATATATATATATGTATATACACACACACACACACACACACACACACACATATATATATATATAGCAAAATACCAGCGCTTCGCAGCGGCGAAGTACTGCATTAAAATTTTTATTAAGAAGAAAATTTTACCTTTTTAAACTGAGGGAAAATATGCCAATAATTATTTATTAAGGATCTCTTTGTATACCATGTTGTCAGTTCGGCCCTCCGGTTGTAACATGACCAAGCTGTGCGCTGAGCTTACTCTTGAGCATGCAACTTACAGTTGGCCACGTGAACAGTAATCTTGTCTCAAATCTCACAGCTTGGATTGCTGCTGTCATAATCAGTTTGAGGTTCATGGTTTGTTTCAGTTACGACAGTATTTGCAGGACTTGTGTTGAAGTGACATTCGGCATCTGTAAAGCGTTGTAAGCTTACAACCGGTTTCATCGATAACTTCACATCCAGCTTTTGAGAGTTTAAACATTCATAAACATCAAAGTGTCCACTACTGAAATCGTCACCTGTGAATCTAAGATGTTTAAGAGGCATTGGCGGTTGTCGAAAGGTGTAAAATATTTGGCCATTTCGGTACACTTGAAAGCACCAACCGAACAATTCAGCGGCAGCCATAAACTCACATGCAGAACCATAGGTGAAGGGCTTAAGCATTTCACTCTTCTAGTGCTCCTGTGTAGTATAATTATCTCCTGTACCGTCATCAGTCCACACCTTGAACCTGTCCCAGTCATTCAATACATAAGACACAATGTTCTTCCGGATATCAAGAGTGAGCCTGATATGGCCGTGCAATATGTAACAAAGAGAATGGAAAAGGCAGGTGCCATCTCCGGGCATGGAAACCACTCGGTAAGTGACAGTTCTTTGATCGATGGTGATTACCTCGATAGACATGGTAATGGGGGTTGGAATGATGA
>JANRMT010062799.1:1557519-1584412 GCA_026402145.1 Polypterus bichir lapradei
GAGAAGCGCGCGTACATACTTAGTGAATCCCCTCTCGGGAATCGAACCTCGGACGTGGGCGCTACAGGCGAATGCTCTACTATGGCGCCACGGCGTGTGGTTTATCTATTTGAGCGTAGCAGTGTAATTCAGTTTTTGTTCAGCACCCTTTGGAATTGTTGCTTTTTGTCTGCGCACTGCGTCAGTTCATGTGAGGCGCTGAATATGGTTTTATATGTCACTCGCTCGCTTCTAATTGTTTCGCTGCCTTCTTAATTATATAATGCATGTTTTCTAAAGCGCGTTTTGTAGCTCTTCCTGGCTTTCTACGTAATGCGTGATTACGTGAGAGGCGTGATGATGTCATACAAAACTCCGCCCCTCGAGCTGAACTCCATTACAGTAAATGGAGAAAAATAGCTTCTAGTTATGACCATTATGCGTAGAATTTTGAAATGAAACCTGCCCAACTTTTTTTAAGTAAGCTGTAAGGAATGAGCCTGCCAAATTTCAGCCTTCTACCCACACGGGAAGTTGGAGAATTAGTGATGAGTCAGTGAGTGAGTGAGTGAGTGAGTGAGTGAGTGAGGGCTTTGCCTTTTATTAGTATAGATTTTGGGCTTTAGTATGGTGTGGTATCCTTCCCATTTTGGTTACTGTTATGCATGTACATCTGTGTATCATCCTCAGGGCTCCTTGAAGGTATCTAGCACCACCTTGGGGCGATAGGAGGTGCTCTCACTAACCATGTTTTCTCCTTTTCCTCCTGCAATACCAAGAACATGACCCTGTAAGGACACCAGACTATGTCCTTTCCGGTTTTCCTGCAATGAATTGCAAGCCAGAAAAAAAGAGGTGGGCAACATTCGTGACCTGAAACTGAACTTGACCTTGACATAAGCCTGTCTGTGGCTACTTTGCTGCTCCTAGGATTGCCAGTATTTTGAACTTTACTTGGAAGAAGTAAATGAGGATGACCAGTTTGGCACCTCAACATTTCTTTGCTTGGGACTTGCAATTCTTCACTCGTCCACACTATTTTTCTGGTTTCTGATTACACCATTTTCTCCCAGTTACTTCTCAGATATTCTTGAGTGGCTACATTGCATGCATTGTATTTGCAGCTCTCACACTCAGGTAAGTCCACCTTTTCAATTAAGACAAAATTAAAGCTATATAAGTTTGGTTGAGTCTCATAGGTCTTTGATAAAGTCAATGGGAATTTCAAAATACACGACTGGCGGTTACAAGAGTGCATTGTGTCTACTCCCAACTCACTATGAATATAATAAATGAAACCCATCGATACATTTTCTAAACCCCTTATCCGGTGCAGTGCCACATGGACGCTGGATTTTGAGTCCATCTTTGCAAGCACTGGGTGAGAGTAAGAAACAATCCTTGCTGCAAAGTGCAGAGTGATGTTTGCCTGTTCAACCAAAAGGTAAGGAAATCTTATATCTGGAAGACAAGTGGATAATACCATCCCATAGTGCTGGCATGGCGCTACCCAGTGATGACTGAGAAATACCCAATCAGTCAGCCAGTTGAAAGCTCCTGTGGCTAAAAACACGAGGGTGGACACAACTTGCAAACCTGTAGTTCCTCAAAGTCCACCTTTGTAAAGCCAGCACCAGTTCAGCATACAGCCCCAACAGGATGGCTCTTGGAAACTGAAAGTGACTTAGAAGCCAGTCGATATCCATCCATCCATTCATTATCCAACCTGCTATATCCTAACTACAGGGTCACGGGGTCTGCTGGAGCCAATCCCAGCCAACACAGGGTGCAAGTCAGTAAACAAACCCCGGGCAGGGTCCCAGCCCACCGCAGGGCGCACACACGCACCCACACACCAAGCACACACTAGGGACAATTTAGAATCTCCAATGCACCTAAAGTGTATGTCTTTGGACTGTGGGAGGCCCCAGGAGATGGGACGTTTGTTGATAACTTAGGGAAATTTTATAAAGAATCAGATCTGCCTAGCGTCAAGCCCAAAAACAACACTCTATCCTGCAGAGCAAATCTTACCAGAAAGTCTCAACCAAAACCCATAATAAAAGTTTTTACTTATGCAAACCTTAAGCATCATGCCTATAAACCTAATGCGCTCTGCACTGGTCATCCATGCATAGCAACCTTGTAAGATGAATGGCAAAATCACGGTGCCCATATCAATACATACATGGCATCACAAAAGATGCCAAAAGATTTAAAATTTCTTTTTATTGCATTTTCTGAATGTAAATTTAAACTTTTGTGAAATTGCATTAATAATGTTTAAATCATATATCACAGTCATAACATAAGAACACAATAAAATGCTTTTTATTGAAATCTTAAAAAACAGGTAGACACCATGTTGAGGGTATGTCATTGTTTTACACAGGCAGCATTACTGCGGTTTGGAGTAGTGCACATTTTCAATGTCAAGATAACTGTGAAATTTTCAAAAAAAGCTCTTGGGTGCTAAGATCACATTACTGAAATCAAAAAGGAAGCAAAATTATTGTTTCACTCAAGTTTATGGAGATCATAAACCAAACATTTTGATATGAACATTCTGAAATACTTTATCAATGGATCAGGAAACAACAGCAAAATCACACAAGGGAGGGTGGTGCTCTGAAAATAATGATGGCCTTTATTGTTTTGTACTGTGTACCTTGTAATACTGTAAGATGTAATCAGTTACTCTTGTTTGATCTAGCTACATGGCAGGTGTAAAAAGCCTGCAATGATCTATTTAGACAGGAATTTCTATTAACAGTGGCTTCAGAAGGTGTTCAGGCTCCTTCGCTTTGTCCACATTGTTATGTTACAGTTGTATTATAAAATTATTATTATGTCTATAGAAGGACCCATACACACAAACCAGGCTATGAGGTTGAAGGACTTGCCTGCAGATCTTAGAGACAGAAAGGATCATGTCGAGGCACAGATCTGGTGAATGCAACAAAACCATTCCTGCTGCACTGAAGGTTCTCATAAGCACAAGTGGCCTTCATAATTATTAAATGGAAGCATTGGAACAAACATGATTCTTCTTACAGCTGGCTATCCAATGAAACTATGCAATCAGTGGAGAAAGGCCTTGGTAAGTGAGGTGTGTGACGATGCGGGTTCTGGCTCCACACTCCCATCTGATTTTTGGAAGCCCTTGAACCCAACACCGTCGGTAATGTCACCGATGAGCTAGTCAGTGTAGGCAATAACTGAGCAAGGGGAAGGTAAAAAGTGCTTTTATTAAAAAACAATCAAAACAAAGTGTCCATAAATAAAGTGCAGTGCTTTCCAAAACAAGTCAATAAATAATCCTTAAAAGACAAAGTGGAGGTAAAAACCAATAGATAAACAATCCGTTAAAAACCAGAGGTTAAAATCTTCTTTAGGAAGCAGTTCTTAAAACAACAAGTCCGGTGCTTCTTTTCTGTTAGCGTCTCACCTGCTTATCCCGTTTGGGCTTAGCAGCAGGCAAGACGCTCTGTGCAGCTGCCCTCTTCTACACACTTTCGCGAGACTGGAGAACTCCCGATTCCTGGCTTCGGTCTGGCACTCATCCCAGTCCCCGAGACTTGGTTTCCACCAATGGCCAGGATGCACACATTGGGGACTCCACCACCAAGCCTCCCGACTTCCGCTGCCTTTCCGGCCCTCCACGGCTCGTCGCTTTCACCTGGTCACTCCCGCTACCTGGTCGCTCAGCGGGAGTAACAACAACTCCAACACCTGGGTGTCGGCTTAACACCCAGCTTCCTCGCAGCTGCCCTCGAGCGCTCGTACGCACGCTCACAACATGCACGCACCGCGTGTCTGTCTCTCCTGCACCGCCTGCTTCCTCGCTCCCTGTAACCTCCGTCCTCTTTTACTTTCTTTTGGTTTTTTTTTCCTATTTTTTTTCATCTCTGAATTCTCCTTAACCGACTCGCGCTTCTTTTATCTAGCGAGGGGCCGTAGCAGCTGTAACAAATTAGCCACAGGAATAATCACGAATGTGGGCAGTTCCTCACCTGTGCACTCGGTGAGAAACGGCCACACCGCAGATCACCCGTGGCTTGCTATGGCCCAACGCCCCCTCACTAAGCCGCTGCGAGAGCAGTGATTATTTATAAAAACGGCCTTTGCTCAGCGAGCTGTGGACCCGCTATACCACAAGGTGACCAAGAACACAATGGTCTGGCTGAGTTCCAGAAAACTTGTGTTGAGATGGGAGAAACTTCCACAAGGAAACATTCCACTAATCAGGGCTTTATGGCAGAATGGACAAACAATACATGAAAGCACCTAAAAGACTCTCAGATATTGAGACACACGATTCTCTGGTCTCATGAAACCAACATTAAACTGTTTGGCCTTAATGCCAAGCATCATGAGTGGTAGAAATGGAGAACTGCTCACCCCCCTTGTGCAATACCATTCCAACTCTGAAGCATGGTGATGGCAGCATCTTGCTGAGATATTGGTAACTGGGAGATTTGTCAGGGTTCAGGGAAAACTGAATGGACCAAAGTAGAGAAATATCCTGAATGAAAAGCTGCTCATAGCACTCTGGACTTCAGACTGGGCTAAAGGTTCCCCCTCCAACAGGACACAAAGTAAAGACACAAGAGTAGCTTAGAAACAACTCTTTGAATGTCTTAGAGTGGCTCAGCCAGTGTCTGCACTTGAACCCAACTGAACCTGTCTGGAAGCACCTGAAAAGATCAGTCCACTGACACTCTCCATCAAACCTGACAGAGCTTGAAAGGATCTGCAGAGAGGAATAACAGAAAATCCCAAATCCAGGTATGCAAAGCTTGTTGTGCCATACCCAAAAAACTCCAGGCTGGACTCACTTCCAAAGGGTTATCAGCTACGTCCTCAGCAAAAGGTATAAATAGTTGTGCCAGGGCAACATTTCAGTTTTTACTTTTATTAGATGTGACAAAATTCCTAAAATCCTGTTTTCACTTTGTCATTCTAGTGGGAAAAATTGAATTTAACTAAATATCCAGTATAAGGCTGCAATATAAGAAAACATGTAAAAGGTGAAGGTGTTGAAATACATTCTAAAGGTGATGTATTCTCCTTGCGTGTGAGTAAATGTGGGTCTGTATGTGTGCTTATGTGCCAAAAGGTACACTGCTCAGGGCTGCTTCCTGCCTTGCCCCAGTGCTGTCAGCAAAGGCAAAAGACATTTTTCCCCCCTTTGCTGTAACCAGAATATAAATTTAATGTCACTGTGCTCTGTTAAAAAAATGATTTTACAAATCCACTCACATGTACAGGCCAGGCCAAAGTTAGCACACAGGGGCTCTCAGTATTTAGAATTGCTGGGCCAAGCATAGGACAAGACAGACAAAGACAGCTGGAGGAATGTATAAGTCAGCCTAAAGACAGGTGTATTCTATTTTGTCCTCTGTTAAAAGTCAGCACAAAATCTTCTTTTCTTGTTTGGAAATGGGAATTTGCCGACGTGGGGGACTGCACGTGGAGGAACCAATATAAAAGGCTTGGACAGCAGCCAAATACTTTGAAGCCGACGGACGGATGGGTAATAATGTCATCCGTCCTGAAAATCCTTCCATCGCAGAGATGAAAAATGGCAGACTGTATAGATTAAGATCCCACCTTGGTATTGTCAACAACAACATTTATTTATATAGCAACAACATTTATTTATATAGCACATTTTCATACAAATAATGTAGCTCAAAGTGCTTTACATGATGAAGAAAGAGAAAAAAGACAAAGAAAGAATTAAAATCAGAGAACACTAACATAGAATAAAAGTAAGGTCTGATGGCAAGGGAGGACAGATAAAACAAAAAAAACTTCAGATGGCTGGAAAAAAAAAATAAAATCTGCAGGGGTTCCAGGCCATGAGACCGCCCAGCCCCCTCTAGGCATTCTACCTAACATAAATGATCAGTCCTCAGTCCGTTGTCACAGAACAGTCGCACACAAATTCCTACATGATCAGCCGGAGACAGAGGCCTGCTTAGACAGCTTAATGAACTGTAATTTATTTTATCTGATCTGGTAATTTTTGTAAGTGATGGTGTTCAACATGGCTTGCTTGCAGATCTCTAGTCTTATACACCCATCTATTTTCAATGTCTTGTTGGTGTCTACATTACAGCTGAAGACCATTTATTTATCAACTCGTCACTTCTGCTAAATGAAGTATAAGCAAAATTCTGTTATCTGTTTTTCTTTAATGGAAAATGTGAGGAGTAGAACTCAAAAACTAAAGCAGTCATTTTAAATAGCATCTTTGACAGCCAAGATGCATCTTAAAGTAAAAAAAAACTAAAACACAATGGTCTAAGCTGAGGAGACTGACTTCAAGACAATTCCCATCAATCGTTCAGAGTTTGAGGAGCATCTACAAATGTGGGTATCAAATTACAAAATACACCCTGGTAGGGACTGCAAGGCCAGCTGGCTGTGTTCAGAGCCTTCAACTTGCATTCCCGCAATGACTAGGAGCCCCAATAGTTTATTCTGTCTGTTGTTTACGTTGACAACTTTCCTCCACGGACTGCATCTCCATGCATTTTAATAAAAGAGTTATTCACAAAAATCTGGTTTCCATTTTGCCGTGGAAACCCTTATTCCTCTAAGAGAAACCAGATTATCTGTCTCTAAGAAACCAGGTTAACAGACAAACATTTCTCCAAGAGTAACCCAGTTTTGTGGCTATGTAAACCCTTAATTTGGTTACACTCAAGGATTTTGTGGTCTGTGTATGTCCATTGCACCGTTTTAGCCTGAGCATGTGTTTGCACAAGCTTTAAGCAGCCACGGGTAAAAAATGGTGGAAGCATCCACAAAGATCAATTTCCTGAGGTAAATGCTGAATGATCACATTATTCTTGCTTTAAATACAGTGCTTATGAAAGATGGGTAAATAATTACAGTGAAACTAGCTATGCTACCTGTCTAAGACAGTTTGAAATCTAAGTAATCAACATAGAGAGCAGCATATTCAACGTTAATGTCCGCAGTGCATCATCTATTGGAATTTATTTTGTAATGCTGGTAGTAATAAAATCCACTGCATTTTACATTAAAGCAGCACATCACAACCAACTGCACTGCTTTTACAAAACCCATACCAAATGTCATATAACAAAGACACAGCTGCAAGATGGACATGCTGATTCACAGCCACATACACAGACTTGTCTTTTTATTAAGGTGGATAAAGAGTTAACACTTTTTATTTTTTGGTGAAGGAGCTGGGCTGTCTCTTTAATAGACTAATTTACAAATCAATATAAAATGGCTTAGGAAAGGACTGTAAGCCAGCTGTGCTGTGGAGATCATTCAGGGCTAACTTCAGAAGGAGTCAAATGGTCAGCAAGGAAAAATAAAAGATATTCCATCGGTTATAAATAAGAATTTTTATTCCTTTTAAATGATGAACTGGTGCTACCAGTTCTAGTCACATTATTTTTCATTTGACATCAATGTTGTCGATTCACAGGTATGTTTGTCTCACAGAAGTTACACACAATTTTTATTGATTTAATTTGTTGAGTGTATTCTTGAGTAGTTTTCCTTTAGACATAATAAAGACATAACCTGTATTTTATTCTAACTTTATATCTTGAAAAGTCTTTGCTAAAATAAACTGATAAAAAAATTATAAAGGAATACCTTGAAAACTCATCACATCTCAATGGAAAAAAATCCTGCTGGCTATCTCTACTGATATGGACTGAGTAATGTGTTAGGAACGAAAGGACGGCACATTGTTTTATGGAAATGAAAATTGTTTACCTACATAGGGCTGAATTCAAAGACACCACGAAAATCAAACTGAAAAAATGATGCAGCAAGCTAGTCCATTTTGCCAAAATTTAATTGCAGCAACTCAAAATTATACTCAGTAGTTTGTATGGCCCCCACATGCTTGTATGCATGCCTGACAATGTAGGGGTATGCTCCTAATGAGATGACGAATGGCGTCCTGGGGGATCTCCTCCCAGATCTGGACCAGGGCATCACGGAGCTCCTGGACAGTCTGAGCTGCAACCTGGCGGCATTTGATGGACCGAAACAATGTCCCAGAGGTGTTCTATGGGATTTAGGTCAGGCAAGCGTGGGGGCCAGTCAATGGTATCAATTCCATAATCCTCCAAGAACTGCCTGCACTCTCTCACCACATGAAGCCGGACATTGTCGTGCGTCAGTATGGCAGTCAAGGTGCCGTTTTCTAGCCTGTAGAGGTCTGGGTGTCCCTCCATGGATATGCCTCCCCATACAACCACTGACCCACCACCAAAACGGTCATGCTGAACGATGTTACAGGCAGCAGAACGTTCTCCACGGCTTCTCCAGACCCTTTCACATCGGTCATCTGTGAAAAGCACAGGGCACCCACCACTGGTGGACCTGTCAATTCTGGTATTCTATGGCAAATGCCAATCCAGCTCCATGGTGCCAGGCAGGCAGTAAGCACAGGGCCCACCAGGGGACGTCGGGCCCTCAGGCAACCCTCATGAAGTCTGTTTCTGATAGTATGGTCAGAGACATTCACACCAGTGGCCTGCTGGAGGTCATTTTGTAGGGCTCTGGCAGTGCTCATCCTGTTTCTCCTTGCCTAAAGGAGCAGATACCGGTCCTGCTGATGGGTTAAGGAACTTCTACGGCCCTGTCCAGCTCTTCTATAGTAACTTCCCATCTCCTGGAATCTCCTCCATGCCCCTGAGACTGTGCTGGGAGACACATCAAACATTCTGGCAATGGCACGTATTCATGTGCCATCCTGGGGAAGCTGGACTACCTATGCCACCTCTGTAGGGTCCGGGTATCGCCTCATGCTACTAGGAGTGACACAGACTGTAGCTAAATGCAAAACTAGTGAAAAAACAGTCAGAAAAGATAAAGAGGGAGAAATGTCAGTGGCCTCCACCTGTTAAACCATTCCTGTTTTTGGGTCGTCTCATTGTTGCCCCTCTAGTGCACCTGTTCTTAATTTCATTAACACCAAAACAGCTGGAACCGATTAACAACCCCCTCTGCTACTTAACTGACCAGATCAATATCCCAGACATTTCTTTGACTTAATGCTATACTCTGATTAAAAAGTGTTCCTTTAACTTTTTTGGCCAGTATAGTTTAATATATGTCAATTTTAATAAAAGACCATGTGACTCATTTCAAGGCAAGACCATTTTTAATTACATGCCAGACCTTTGCTACACTAAGCTCAACAGCAGAAACTTAGGAGACACAGGGTCCATATGCTGGTTTTGTATTCACATTGGCCACTGATGATTTTTAATCTTTTTTTAAGTACATTTTTTGACACTGGAGTGTTTTGCCAAAGGAGGATTCCACAAGTGGACCTGTGCATGTAAACTGAGTTTTTTTAATAAACAAGGTTTCTATCTTAACCTGGCTGCCCACCTAACTCCAATTTTGTGTATGCATGTAAAAGCACTTATTGGTAGCTATCCTTTGCTGAAATTAAGGACCCCTTAATTATAATAGCACTTTTGGGAACTTTAACAAATAAACGTTGATGGATACATGTACATGCTAAACAGCAAAGTCCTAGAACGGTTAACATGGATACCTCAAAGCACTAAGAACCAGCGCTTCATTCCAAAACCAACCACTGAACAACACCCTGCATCTTTTTCCTCCCAAATTATTTTAGGACATTAAATTGGTTCAATATGGTTGTGTCAGGTTAAACTGTTTGCCATTCAAAGTTGTTGAAACAGACCCTTTTTACATATGTGTTGCATCATGAAGTCATGCATGGTCCACCCAAACAAGAACTGTACATCTGCTCCTTCCTAGACACAGCAATCAGCCTGGGGTCCCAAACTGTTCCAGTCAGTATACTCCAATGTTGTTCTTTTATGCCATCAGGAAGGCCTGTCAAAAAAGCTAAAGAATGTGCGATAGGAATGGTATTTCCTCAAAGTATCTCTCAACTGGTCAGTCAGCCCCTAAGAAGACGCAAACACAACCAGTTGTCATAGGCAATGGTCATCCGCACCACATGGCGGGATTTCCTGCTCAAGTGCTACACTGATCATGCAGAAAGCACACAGACATCTTAACATTCTGCACAATTTACTGGATGTAAATTTAATTTCAAATGGATACATATGCCATTTTTAGCCATCAACCTACACTTAACTCATAATGAATGACAAAGTGAAAACATGTTTACAGAAAGGTTTGAAATTTATTACACATTAAAAACTGAACTCGCACTTTTATAGATGTATTCAGACTCTTTGCTGTGGCACTCCATGCTGTTTTGCTTTAAAACTTCTTGACTTGTTTCTAGAACTTGTTTGGAGTCTACCTGTGGCAAACATAATTGATAGGACATCATTTAGAAATGCACATGTGTACCTGTGCATTTCAATAAATAAAGAAATAAAAAGGCACTATCTGTAGAGCTTCACAATCAAACTGTGGCGAGGCATAGATCAGGGTTTGGAGACAAAGTCAATTTCTAAAGCTTTAAGTGTTACCAGGACCACATTGGCCCCAAAATGTATGAAATTAAATAAGACTGGAACCACTAGGACTCTATTCCTAGAGTTGACCATCCTACCAAACTGAATAACTGGGTAAGAAGGGACCTGGTCAGGGAGGTGACCAAGAACCCAATGGTCACTCTAACAGAGCTTCAGAGGTCCTCCACTGAGATGGGAGAACCTATCAGAAAGAAGACCACCTCAGTAGCACTCCATAATCAATCAGGCATTTATGGTAGAAGCCTAGATGGAAGCCATTCTTGAGTAAAAGTCAATGACAAGTGACAACATGAGGAAAAAAACTACCTGGTCTGATGGGACAAAAACTGAGCTCTTTGATCAGAATTCCAATAACTATGTCTGGATATGACCACACACTGCTCATCACCTGCCTAATACCATCCCTATGGTGAAGTGTGGTGGTAGAATAATTTGGGACAGGGGGATTGGTCAGAATTGAGAGAAAGATGAATGCAGCCAAATAAAAGAGAAGTCTTAGAAGAAAATATGTTCCAGAGTGCACACTAGGCTTCAGGACAAATTTTTGAGCGTTATTAAGTGGACCTGCCAAAGCCCAAACTTAAACCCCATAGAACGCCTTTTGAGAAGTTTGAAGACGGCAGTTTACAGACTCTTCCCATTTAATTTAACAGAGGCTGAGAAGATTTGCCAGGAAGAATGGGATAAACTGCCCTTATCCAGGTGGGCAAAGTTTGCAGGGACATATCCAAGAAAACTCAAAACTGGAATTGCTGCCAAAATGACTTTGACAAAGTACTGAATTCATCAAGTGAATACTTGTATGAATGACAGAGTTCAGTTTTTGTGTTCTTGCTAGATTTTCAAATCTTTCTGATATGTTTTCACGTTGCCGTTTTGAAATATGGAGGGTTCAACTATGGGCAAAAATGGCAAATTTATCCATTCAAAATTAAATCTACAACATAAAGTGTGCAAAAAGGGAAGGGGGCTGAATAGTTTATGAAACCACTCTATGTGATCAGTCCTCTACTTGGGCAGGAGATACCACCATGCACGTATGACTATATTTACTAGGTTAATCTCACAGATGACACTAAATTTGTAGAGGCCTTAATGAAAACTGACAAGTATTCAATAGCTACTTGTCAAACAAAGTGTGCTTCTGCTCATCTTTTCTTGCTCATTCAGTAAATTAGGCCTAGACACAAGATGGGAGGGGGTCTGAAAAGCTCATGACCAGACAAGGATGTTGTATCACAGCCAATTACAGTGTAATATTTTATGTCTCCACATGGTGCACAAAGTGATTAATAGATAATGAAGATTGATATTTGTACAAAAAAGGAGGCATTCTTCTCATGTTATACACTAGCTGTGTAACCTTTTGTTGCTTTGATATTATTTTAAATTCTCTCTGTAAGTTTTACTTTACAGTCGGCCAATTGTCCTCCGCTTGATTGGTTTGTTTCTTATGCTCAAAGTTGTCAAGGCGATAGATTTTAATTTTAAATTAAGTGTATCTACTGATTTGTCAAAAAGTATTTGCTGCTGATAACCCTTGAGCAAGCAACAAAGTTGCCCGTGTGAGAACCAGTTTAAGTGGAAATTTGTACGTGCTACACACAGGACCTAAACCTGACCCTCATGTATTGTAATGGCAAAAAAAAAAAGCCACCGGGAACCAGGGCTGTGGAGATGGTAGATAAATCCTTCGACTCCGACTCCTTAGTTTCTGGTACTTCTGACTCCAACTCCCTGACTCCTGTGTGTTTAATATGCTGCTGTATTTTTCATGTTAAGGCAACATACACATCAATTAACCACAGAACTACTGGCTAGGAAGCCGACTCTCTACCGTATTGGCCAGTTTTAACAAAAGACAAGAACCCCTGAACACACATCCGGCCATAGCACACACCTATACCTACATCATTACACTTGTTTACACTCAAATTAAACTTGCTATAACAACACATTATATCTGAAAAAAAATGAAAACACTTTTTGTAATGTACCATAATCCAGTTTACAATATGCAAGTCAGGTTGTATAATAGCTCAGCTGAACTTCACATTAGTAGTAACACAACTATGCATTGGGCTTTATTCTTACATCGGTAAGTACTTAATTATGACTACTGTTTGTGAAATGGGACATTTGAACTTGTTTTATTTTTTTTTTCATTACAATTTAAATTTATTAGGAGTGGAAGTCGGTACATTTTTGTCGACTCTGACCCCAACTCCAGGTACCCAAAATTGTCTCCAACTCCACAGCCCTGTAAGGAACTGTAGCAGTTTGAAATCAGATGAGACAAAAGTAATCCACAATATAAATACAGATCCTCCTTTAATACATACCTTTAAGACCATGGCCAGACTGTCTTCCCATTGTCTTCGAGGCAGCATTGAGATGCAATACAGTGGGATGCAAAAGTTTGGGCAACCTTGTTAACAGTCATTATTTTCCTGTATAAATCGTTGGTTGTTATGATAAAAAATGTCAGTTAAATATATCATATAGGAGACACGCACAGTGATATTTGAGAATTAAAATTAAGTTTATTGGATTTACAGAAAGTGTGCAATAATTGTTCAAACAAAATCAGGCAGGTGCATAAATTTGAGCACCGTTGTCCTTTTATTGATTCCAAAACTTTTAGAACTAATTATTGGAACTCAAATTGGCTTGGTAAGCTCAGTGACCCCTGACCTACATACACAGGTGAATCCTATAATGAGAAAGAGTATTTAAGGGGGTCAATTGTAAGTTTCCCTCCTCCTTTAATTTTCTCTGAAGAGTTGCAACATGGGGGTCACAAAACAACTCTCAAATGACCTGAAGACAAAGATTGTTCACCATCATGGTTTAGGGGAAGGATACAGAAAGCTGTCCCAGAGATTTAAGCTGTCTGTTTCCACAGTTAGGAACATATTGAGGAAATGGAATACCACAGTCTCAGTTCAAGTTAAGGTTCGAAGTGGCAGACCAAGAAAGATTTCTGATAGACAGAAGCGACGAATGGTGAGAACAGTCAGAGTCAACCCACAGACAAACACCAAAGACCTACAACATCATCTTGCAGCAGATGGAGTCACTGTGCATCATTCAAGCATTCGGCGCACTTTACACAAGGAGATGCTGTATGCGAGAGTGATGCAGAGGAAGCCTTTTCTCCGCCCACAGCACAAACAGAGCCGCTTGAGGTATGCTCAAGCACATTTGGACAAGCCAACTTCATTTTGGAATAAGGTGCTGTGGACTGATGAAACTAAAATTGAGTTATTTGGGCATAACAAGGGGCATTATGCATGGAGGAAAAAGAACACAGCATTCCAAGAAAAATACCTGCTACCTACAGTAAAATATGGTGGTGGTTCCATCATGTTGTGGGGCCGTGTGGCCAGTGCAGGGACTGGGAATCTTGTCAAAGTTGAGGGACGCATGGATTCCACTCAGTATCAGCAGATTCTGGAGACCAATGTCCAGGAATCAGTGACAAAGCTGAAGCTGTGCCGGGGCTGGATCTTTCAACAAGACAACGACCCGAAACACTGCTCAAAATCCACTAAGGCATTCATGCAGAGGAACAAGTACAACGTTCTGGAATGGCCATCTCAGTCCCCAGACCTGAATATAATTGAAAATCTGTGGTGTGAGTTAAAGAGAGCTGTCCATGCTCGGAAGCCATCAAACCTGAATGAACTAGAGATGTTTTGTAAAGAGGAATGGTCCAAAATACCTTCAACCACAATCCAGACTCTCATTGGAACCTACAGGAAGCGTTTAGAGGCTGTAATTTCTGCAAAAGGCGTATCTACTAAATATTGATTTCATTTCTTTTTTTGTGGTGCCCAAATTTATGCACCTGCCTGATTGTTTGAACAATTATTGCACACTTTCTGTAAATCCAATAAACTTCATTTCACTTCTCAAATATCACTGTGTGTCTCCTTTTTATCATAACAACCAACGATTTATACAGGAAAATAATGACTATTAAAAAGGTTGCCCAAACTTTTGCATCCCACTGTATATCCAATATCCTAAATTGAACTATGCCTAAATTATTCACCAATTTTCATATAATTCTGTTTTACATCATAATGGCATAAACATTCAAAGAAACAGCATTATATGTAAACAATAACACCAGCTCAGTTCTATTTATACATTCAAAAGAACAGCATTATACGTAAAAACTAACACCAGCCCAGCTCTGTTTATAAAGATTAAACTTACAACCAAAAATTGCTATAAATAACTCCACAGACAATATGGCCCTACCTAGAGCAGCATGGAACCACAGTAAAAAATAGTGAGTATAATACCTGACTAAACCAAAATGTAGTACAACTGTGTAGACTCGGAGCAACTGACTTTAAGACAACTGCTGTAACCTTTTCTCCACTATGGTTGTCTATCAAACACTGTTGTTCTGTTAATAGACCACAGTTTATTATTTCATAGCACTTGAGATGTCACATTATCTATATTCCAATTTGGACTATCCCAGAGTATTTCATCAAAATTTGTGCATCCATCTTTGCATGATACTCGATCAAACATGCATATATCAACTCACCAACGCAGATATTTTTAATGTATCCTGTTCCTTATAATTAGGCTCAGCTGTTCTTTTTGGAGACCCCTCCTTAATTACTAGGTAGTTGTAGAATAGCAGAAGTGAGAACAAGGTTTAATGGCTGTCATCTCTGTATTATAGCATAAACTGCAACATTTACAGCTTTTCCTGTAACAAGATGATGTGATGTGCAAGGGCACTTAGATCCCTTTTTAGTGGGGCTGTCTGTCCTGTGCTGCTCTCTTTGGGCTGCAAGGTGAGTCTACTCTTTGATGTCATCTTCCTACCTATTTCTTTCTTCTTGGCATAGTGCCCTGCAAAATGTCTTTTTTTTTTTTTTTTTTTTTTTTTTACAAGGCAGGATGGCCTAGTAATGTGTCCATACCACTTGAGCTTCCTGTTCTTTGCAGTTATGAGCAGGTCTACAAATGATCCACAGGAGGGGATTGTGGACTAGTTGGAGTGGGTTGCTGGAATGTCGCTAAGATTATGTAAATGAGCTTATGGCAGGAAATCACTGAAAAGGTTGTGTAATGACAAAGTGAAATAACAAAAAAAGAATAAAATTATTAAAAAAGTGTAGCAAATCACTATCGTTACCCCATACAAAGGTGAGGGGAAAGTGAATACCTCAATAAGAGTTTTAAAATAAAAGGATGAAATTAAGTAACTACACTTAAAGCCTATATCACATTACACGACTTCTAGTCCAAGGGTATGTCAATCTTAATGACTACAGCTGTTGATCCCCATCACAGGGGCATGTCAAATTACACAGCTCTGTGATATTATATGCTTTAATATCGAATTCTGGAAATGTATTTGTAGTACTTCTCAATTATGAAACTAAATTTACTTCTTCATTACCTGTGAAGTAAACATCTGTCAACTTTAGACATCTTCAGCCTGAGCCTCCAAACAATCACCATTGATATTCCTGAAATATCTAGGGTAAATAACTGGACTAAAACTAAACTGAACTTCATTCATAGGCTTTTGAAACTGGATTGCATGCAGCACACTCTTTTGTATGACTGAACCCTGCCAAGGAGCGGCATATGGTGCCCCATATTTGCTTCTTGCTTTAAACCCAGGGCTCCTGCGATAATCACTGTTGCCTCATCACAGTAAACAAGGCAAATTAATTTTACCCCTCAGCACATGCAGGATTTAAATGTACACCTAGAACATGTGTTCAGTTCTCGTCACTTCAGTGCACGCTATACACATGCTTAATGTCTAACGAGTGCAATTTTATTACCCTAGCAGGCATTGTCTTTGCAAAATAATATAATACATTTTTTTTTTTTGGAATAGTAGGAATAAGGTTCTGTATCACCCTCTTTAATCAAGTCACCAGAAAATGTCAAAAACAGTTAAGTCTCTAGATACAGCTGAATGCTATATACCATTTGGACATTTTCCTTCTCGTTTGTTATTCTGACAGAACACTCTTCTTCATTGTGCCTAGGTGGGCCCTTCTTACACTCTATAACTTGCATTTATAATTTGTTCATGTAATATTATATGTATGCTATTTTAGATGCCTGGCATACATTTCATGGGTAGTTAGGAGGGCCAGTATACTTGCCTATTTTTAGCAGCAATCAGGAAGCATGCATTCTCCTGAAATAGACCATTTATCATTCCTGCCAAACAAATAAAATTAATCCACAAATATGAAACCTGCATAATCATTTTCCTCTGGATGCATGCATAATTCACAAGAGCACAATTAATCAGCACCCTCTTCACTTCCCTAAAATAATCAATAAAATAAAGTCAGAAGAAGCAACAGAAACATTTAATGAGCAGCTATTGGCCACTGCTTGGCAAATCAACATAGCAATGCATTGCTAGTAAGTGGTTTGTAGAATGGATACCTGTATAGTAACAAGGACAAGCATATTAAATACTTTTTCTAATTAAGAAGCATAGCATGTCTCCCAAAATGTTTTTTATTAAATCCTACATAGAGAAGAATAATGTACTACAAATTATTCAAGCACATGAGTTTGAGAAGATTATGTTATTAATATCATACAGTATCCACAATCTGCACTTGGCCAATATTTTTAAAAAGTGCTTACTTGCAGTTGGCCGATAAGTGCTCAGATAATCCCAATGGGAACGAATCATCCATCAGGAGACCTCAGGCCATCAATATTAGAACAGTGTGTGTCCGGAGGACAGCACTTGTCTGTTAGGCTACAACAAGCCTGTCGTTTCCCAGCATCCCCTGGGTAGTAAAGATTTTTCCATAGAACCATGATGTATGCTGACCTCAGCAGCTTTTAGACTTCTAATGCCTTCTCCTTTACAGCCTTTAAATATTAAATGTAAACAAAAACCATTAGACGTCATCATCTCTTAGACTAACGTTTGCCCTGTCCCCATATCACACCACCAAAACACATAAAATGTTCACTTGTAGCAGGCAGCTAGAGCGGAACTGTAAACATTTAAGATAATAAGTACCTACAGTTTGTCTTAAATTAAGGACCAATGCTGCAGATGGGCACAACTCCAGCATGCAATCACAAGGAGACAATACCATTGTGGGAGAAAACATGAAGAGAATGCATCAGTGCCATACAGAGTACCCAGGATAACACACAAGCTCAGGCCCCTAGGGAAATTAAACAGCACCAATCACCACTCCACCATCCTTATGGTTTCACTAAGGTTTGTTATTTTAATTCTTTCAGCATGAGAAATTATTTAGTTTAAACGGCCATTACTGTAACGGGTACGGTGGTGTAGCAGTTGGTGCTGCCTCCTCAAAGCACCTGCATCCTTACACAATTCCTGGTTGGTATGCCTTTTATATAATTTTGTTCTTAGTGTTGAAGGAGTGCTCTTTTAGGATTTTCATGAAGAGCAGATTCCTCCATTAAGGTTAGTGCTAGCAGAATATGCTCCTGCTGCCTGTGCTGGGATCAAAAAAGGACAGATGAATGTTCTGTAAAATGCAGGTTTGGATGAAAGTATTAAATAAGTGTCAATCAAGGCTAAGAAAAAAAACTAAACCAATCATCCATTGGTTAAGAAAAAGTTTCAATTCAGATATAAGATAGCCTTCAAATAAAGAGAAGGAAGAACATATGGAGGACAACAAATTATCAAAACAAACAAAAGAATACAAGTAACCTGCTGTCCCTCTGTTCTTATCTATATAAATCTTGAAACCCCACATACAAGGTGGGGTGACACCACACTTAAGACATTGCAAAACGGCATACCCAGGCAGACTCTACGTCCCCAAATACCATTATGCTCCATCTTCTATTTGTCCCCACTAAATTTCAAATTCTATATTCATTTAGCCTTGGGACTTGCAAAAACATTAAAATCCAAGAGTCAACAGCAACCAAAAGTAGAATGCCCAAAGTAGAACGCCTTCTAGTGGCAGCTGGTGTCCTGCCCACTGCAAGTCTTCTATTAGTCTTAAAAGGTCAAACATCACGGAGTTCCAAATGGACAATTTGCATATCATTGATCACACAGCCCATTGTTAGTCAATGGTGCTAGTTTCGGCCATTATGCAAAGGTCCTGTTTATAAGGCTGCAGAAACCTGCAGTCAATTGAGACTGAGGAAGTCACTTAGATGAGTGATGTAACGTATCTCCCTGAAATTAACTATGTCCAGATGAACTGAATCAACTTTCTAGAATACTGGTCATGATCTGTACAAACATGAAGCCAGGCTGCTGTCCGATATTGATGTGAATTTCGATTCACATTACTAGACTGATTCTTTCAAGCCACCCATTTAAATGCACAGATTCATTTGATACGTTTGATTCATTAACAGGTCCCTCTGACCGCATCATATATTTAATGATTTGTACATTATTTTATATTAAAAAATATTTAACATGATAATAATTCATAAGACGTTAAGCATGACACAGTTAAAATACATAATTAAAATATAGCAATATGTTATAGAATCACAAGTGAACAAGGATTGTGCAACTCATTTTTGGATAATAATTAGTTTGTGAATCAAATGAACAATAATCATGTTCCTCATTCTTGGATAATTATTTATTTACAGAGCAAATAAATGAGAATTGTGGGAGTTGTTTTTGGGTAAGGATTCATTCAGCTCAAACCCAGTAAATGATGTAAACCCAGTACAATGATACAATGCACACACTCAACAATTTCATATTGTGTGTTAGAAAGTTATTACTTGACACAAATAACTTTTAGATTAAAATGTGAGAGAAATTTCACTGCCATTCTGTTGGTTGACATTAGCCATTTAAAGAACTCCATCCATTAACTAAATCCATTTGCCCACAACATTGTCATAGTTAGCTAGTGCCAAACACAGCTACAACATTTTTTAGGCAGCAGCCAACCTTGAACAGGCAAAAAAAAATGCATCAAACCTCAAGCCTCCTAAAATTAAATTAAATGAGAGAAGCAGCAGACAATGTACAGTAGACACTTGAGAAAAAGGCAAACATAATGAGGACCAGCAGAGCCCTTAGCACATTATTACAAAACTGCTGTCCAAAGTACACTGGCAGAGTTTCAACATTCTGGACTCCCAGGACAGCAGCAGTGACAGAATGACTCAGAATATTTCTGAATTATTGCCAGTCAGGGGCATCCCTTCTTATCAACTGTAATCCATCAACAACGAGACTTTTTCAGTGGGATAATGCTCTTTACCACCAGACTTAGCAAGCCCCGAAATGGCTCCAGTATCATTAATAGGAGTACAACTTAAGGTAGTGGTCTTCCCAGTCAACAATTCTGTCTGAGAAGAAACAAAATAAGCAATTCATAGGAAAGACAGACCACAAAACACATCACCTACGCATATAATTACAGATAGGCTTTATAAATATAAAGTTTGTATGTTGAAGATTGGCGAGTGCATCAAACCCATTGCCAGTGCCTAAGGTGCATTAAAACGTATTCCAGAAAACCTTCAGGCATTCATTCATCTATCCATTACAAAGCCCAATAAATCCATTATCATAGAATAGCTGGAAACTATGCATGCCACAATGGACGCAGGATAAGAGCTCTGATCTCTTATAACTTAGTGTGGATTTCGGTATGTAAATTTATGCAATGTTTATTGTCATCTGTACAGACTCATTAGTGATAATTCATCTTGAAAGAAATTAGAATCTTTTTCCATAAAATAATATTATTAATAATTCCATTGGTTCACAGTCTTTTAGTGGAATGAAAAGGCCTTGCATGTCTACAAAGACAATGACTATTCAGAGATATAAGCTAAAAACACAGTACATCTCTGCACATTAGGAAAAAAAAAAAAAAAAAGCAAAATCTACAACTTCTTAAGTCCTGTCACACTACACAACTCTTTCAGTGATTTTGTCACAGACTTAATTTACATAATCTAGAAAATTAGGGACAGTCGCCATGTGCACCCATGACTGCCAGTCACACAGGATGACATTAGCAAGGACTCTGTCACTGTGCTCAAACAGGGTCAGCTTTGTCTTAAGCGATTACAAACAAATGAGCACTCAACTAGAAGGAAAATGCATACAATGCTGATACAAGGAAAGAAGTGTTTATATATTAAAAAAAAAAAAAAGGGTTTTGGAATATGACAACTGAAGATAGACAGACAGACAGCAGACAATACTTTATTTGTCCCTGAGTGAAATTTGATGTCTTACAGAAGCTCAATAACCATATATCATATGACAAACAAAAAACCCTTTCTCAAAAACACACCATAATGACTAAAAAGGAAAGAAAACTAAAAAGAAAGATAAACTCTTGAGCTGGCTGAAGATTAATGCTATAAAGACACAGGCTGATCTCACAATTCATAGAAAACATTGGCATAATGATGACTCTGTGACCTAACGCATTAATTAGATGTCAAAATGTAAAGAGTTTACAATACTTGGAAACTTTAAAACTGCTAAAAATTCGTGAGAGAGTTGTGCTATCGGTCAACCTCTGTGATTCCTTGTAGTGTAATATGGCCTCCTCAAGGTCACAAGATCCAGCAGCAGCACTTGTTAAGTTTGACATACCCTTTCAACTCATGGTTAGGTAATGTGTCACCAGAATTAGTTTAAAATAATGCAGCTAGCATGAGGGGTGATGGTCAGGTGAGCCGTCAGGAAACATCTATGCATCAAATTTCATTCCAACTCTATCAATGATGTAAGGCAGGGGTCCTCAATCACAGTCCTGGAGGACTGCAGTGGCTGCAGGTTTTTGTTCTAACCCGGTTGCTTAAATAGAAAGCAATTCTTGCCAATAATTAAATTTCATGGCTTGTTGATGCTTTAACTCTGCTATGTCAGGTAATTCTCAAATCCTGGATTTTCTTCCCCTTTCTAAGGATATCATCCAAATGATTTGAAGGCTAAAATATATGAGTAATTCTCAGTCTTTCACTTTCTTCTCTTTACTTTCCTTCCAAATATTTAATTAAACCAAACAGTGCACGATAAATACTCACAGGTGTAAATGGTAACAAGCTAAATGGAGAAATGCTGCTCTTTTGTCATTTGCATCTTACTGCTAATTAGGAGCAATTAAAAACCAACAATACAGCTGTTTAAGAGTAAAATAAAGTAATAAGGGTTCAAACAACTAAATCTGACAACTAAAGTGAAGCAGAAGTGTTACTTGACCAATAAGTGCTTCTTAAGCAATTAGGTTGGAGCAAAAACCTGCAGCCACTGCGGCCCTCCAGGACTGTGATTGAGGACCCCTGATGTAAGGCCTATAGGTGAGCAACGTGCAAATTGAGCCCTCACTTGTAGCCTCATATATAACTATGGGTGTAAAATTTACACTAAAACATGGCATACAGACAAAAGTGGAAGTTCCATGCACTTCCCCTTTATAAAGCCCAGCACACGTGAAATTTAACACACTTGCACGTGCCTGTGCCTACAGCCCCACCCCAACTCCTCCCAGAATTTTGCATCTTTTAATATGCAAATCAATATAAATAGCCCTTTTTCTTCAGACCACCATCTGCCTATCCTAATGTGATATGGGAGACCTTCTGTGACAAGAACCTGAAGGTTGCTAAGGGTTGTGTTGATGTTACTGGTGTTCCCAGAAGGAGGCGTTTCATCTCGCAGGGTACCCTGGATATCATTGAGAGGAGTCACAGCCCATGGGTCAATGGCAACTCTGGTCTGTACCGGGAACTGAGAAGGACGGCTGCGAGGGCTCTGAGGGCAGATAAAGAGGCGTATGTTAGAGGTATCTGTGAGCAAGTGACACACCATCTGTGGTCTAGCGACCCACGTCCTGCTTATAGAGGAATTGAAGCATTACGCACATCTGAATTTGTTCTTCGAAGAGTTGCAGTCAGGGCGGCTGATGAAACGGTCCTTGCGGATGACATTGCAGTTGTGACCTGCTGGGCTGGCTACTTTGAGCAGTTGTTCAAAGCTGATCCTTTGGCTAGGGTGTTAGATATCTCTGGGTCCAAGGTTCTTGAGGCTGATCCTCCAATTAGCTGTGAACCACCCATTCTCACTGAGATTGCACAGGTGGTGAACCAGCTGAAGGTTGGGGGTTAGGGGGGGTTGTTGAGGCAGCAGGGATCTGTGGTATCCGGGGTAAACTTCTCCAGGCTGGTGGTAAGGCTGTCCTCCTGGCATTGCAAGCCAGCTTTGCTTCCATTTGGGAGGCCGGCATCACCCCAACTGACTGGAAAACGGGACCTGTTGTCCCTATCTGGAAAGGGAAGGGTGATCACCTGGATTGCAGAAACTACAAGGGGATAACACTGCTCTCTGTGCCAGGTGAGGTCCTTGATGGGTTGTTCTCAATAGGATCCATGATCACTTGCTCACCTACCAGCGACCGGAACAGTCTGGTTTTACGCTTAAGAGGTCTACCATCGACCGCTAAAAACCCGAGAGTATACAGAACCTGCAAAGGAGCAGGTAGAGCACAATTTCTCCAAGTCTGCTCCTTGGAAATCAAAATTGACTTAGAAGCCAGTCATCATCATCTATAAATAAACGCTCTCTTCTAATTCTTCCATTTGTGATGTCTTCTAAAACACTAAAGCAGCTATGGTAGTTGGAATAGTTTGGCTATTCCGTGCCCCATTATATTGTTACAGAATGATTACAATCAAGTAAATTAAATTTGTAAACGACATGCAATTAGTTTCAGTGTATTTGATAAAATCCGCATTACAGATGTGAATCTAAAAAAGAAAAGTAGACCACAGAAACAGTAGCACTGCTTTGACGCTGGGTGCCGCTGGTTTGCAAAACTAAGCAGAAAAGTGCGTATGCAAGGAGGAAGGCTGCCATGTAAATGTGTGTGGCTTTACACCAAGTTTAGTTTTTATACATCTCGAATGTGCATGGAAACATGCGTACACAACATTTTTGTGCGTACGCACCGTTTATACACGAGGTCCTTGATCTTGACATGACATTCTACTCATATAGCAGCCAGGGCCATTTTCAAAGGTCTTTTGTTCTTATACTTGGAATTTCATTGGGAAATAATTGCAAACTGGCCAAATGCTTTCTTCTAGGATAACAGCAGACAACATACATTCCCTTTTAAAGATGACACATGCAGAAATGTGCAACACCTGGAGACCTCTATCAATCTGCACACATTTTGTTCTACGTCATCTTTGGCATTAGAATCATTTTAATGTTAATACTACTTGTTTTTCCAAGTTGAACTGAAACAGGTGAGTGACAAAAGTCATCACTTCTAATTACAACTCACACATTTTCCAAATGTATTACTGCAGTTGTCAATCACAATCACTCCAATAATCACAAAAACATTCTGACCCTGAGTGAGAAGAATCCAGAGTAGGATTTGAACAAGGGTGATATTGACTCACTGGGTTCACTTTAGGTTGAGACCAAAAGAGAGTGACTGCACTACGCTGTATCCCTTTGAATATGTAATACTGGCCTTTATCAAGCGGTGCTACTAGTGTGTTCAAGTTGCAAGTCAAATCAGTTGCCACGTATCAACGCATCACACAGCATTGCTTGTCCCGAGTTGTTAAATTGGCCTCAAGACTGGGATTCTGCTGGCATCATCCCAGAGCAGGTTTTATCAGTTACAGACTCAAGCCTGACCTAAAAAGGTGTGAGGCAGTGAGAGCACATTCTAAACATGGATGATGTCATTAAATTGAGACACTGGCAAGTAAAAAACAATTAAAAACTGTCCCAAGGACCAGTCACTCAGCTGGTCTGTGCAAAATGAGAACTCTAATGGTCTTTGTGAGTGTTCAGTAAATTTCTACACATACTGTAATAAATGACTGATGCAAACATACGAGTGTAAAAAAATACAAATGTGATCACAGAAAATAAAGAAGACATAAACCTACATTTTGCAAATTACAGTGGCACTGACCAGAAAGCAGGAGACAGAGCTGGAGGTAGCAGAGTTAAAGATGCTAAGATTTGCACTGGGTGTGATGAGGATAGACAGGATTAGAAATGAGTACATTAGAGGATCAGCTTAAGTTGGACAGTTGGGAGACAAAGTAAGAGAGGCGAGATTGCACAGGTTTGGACGTGTGCAAAGGAGAGATGATGAGTACATTGGGAGAAGGACGTTAAGGATAGAGATGTCAGGAAAAAGGAAAAGAGGAAGGTTTATGGATGTGGTGAAAGAGGACATGCAGGTGATAAGGTGTAACAGAGCAAGATGCAGAGGACAGAAAGATATGGAAAAAGATGATCTGCTGTGGCAACCCCTAATGGGAGCAGTCGAAAGAAGAAGACAAGATTTCTAACAATTACCGTAGATCCCAGAATACAGGCCAACCCGGTATATTAGCCGAACCCCTTCTCTACCTACTAAATTACATGTATTTGCCGATGACCGGTATTTAAGCCGACCCCCTTCTCCAAGCAAAATTTTCTAAATTTCTTTAAAAGTGTCCCTTCGGGTATATTTATAATGTTTATCGGCGAGAATTTGAGACTGCCGGCATTTTTGATATATAATATAATGTGCATAATTTACCAAAACACCAATAATTTTTCTAATGTACTAACTAAAAAGTTATAAAAAGTGCCTAGCCTACTTCGATTAAGCTAGGAGCATGGTGGCGCGCATGGTCGCAGCGGCTCAGGGCTCTCCTTTTCAGTGCACTTTTTTGTTGTTTTTGTACTTTTTTTTTGTCCTTGTTTGTGCACGATCGGTTCGGTGAACATCCGCTACACCATTCAGAACCTTATAGACATCGGTGTCCAGAGCCAGACATCTGTTTCGAGTGTTTTTCATCACACGCACAACATCCCAGACAACATAGCGAGACCAGCGGGCTCTCCATGGATTGTTGTCGGGTCTAGGAGACAACACAGACAGAGGAGGGAAAGAAAGCAGAAGCGGGGCCGCAGATCCGCCGTTATGCTAAAGATAAAAAAACAACCATACAAGCCCTATACAGAACTTTTTTCTGCACTGAAGGAGCTGCTTTTAATCTCATTGTAGATGCGTATACATGTAGTGACAATAAAAGGCATTCTATTTTAGAAACAATTTCATACTGTACTCACCATTTAATTTGACATCTTTGGGCTGCAGGAAGGGAGGAGATATTTCCACACAATGTCCATCTTCGTTTCGATTGCGATCGCTTTCTTTTACCTTCTCTTCCTTCCTTAGCAATTATGTGTCTTGCTTGCATGGTCTTAATGAATTATATATATATATATATATATATATATATATATAGTTAAATCACTGCAATGACGGAAATTATATCCACAAACACATGTATCTGGGCTCCGACTGACGCTACTAACGCTCTCGGTTGTTTGTTTACAATCGCGCAAGCGGATACACGTGACCGCATCCGTTTTGTAACGCAAGATGTTGATCGTAAATCAAAACAAAAAATTTCATTTTAAACTTCCCGATAATCTATACTAATAAACGGCAAAGCCCTCACTCACTGACTGACTGACTGACTGACTCATCACTAATTCTCCAACTTCCCGTGTAGGTAGAAGGCTGAAATTTGGCAGGCTTATTCCTTACAGCTTCCTTACAAAAGTTGGGCAGGTTTCATTTCGAAATTCTACGCGTAATGGTCATAACTGGAAGCTGTTTTTCTCCATTTACTGTAATGGAGATGAGCTTGAAACCCGTGGGGCGGAGTTTCGTCTGACATCATCACGCCTCCTACGTAATCACGCAGTACGTAGAAAACCAGGAAGAGGCCCAAAAAGCGCTTTAGAAAACATGCATTATATAATTGAGAAGGCAGCGAAACAATAAGAAGCGAGGGAGTGATATATACAACCATATTCATGAGTTCTGCTACTTCGGAAACAAAGCACAGTGTAAACCTACACTTTAAATTAAGTTCATAGACAGGCTGCCGCTGGCGTTTGTAATTTAGTGCCTGCCCATATAAGGCCGTCCGTCAGCGGCAATCCAATAGCAAACTGCCACGGGTAAATATTCACGGGTGAAGAACTGTGCTTATGCAGAAGAAGATGAGATAGTCAGGGTGGTGTTTGGCATAAACTCAGCGAAACTGCGAGAGAAAGTTTTAAGTACCGGGACTTCGGTAGCATTAGATACAGCCATGGACATAGCACGACATGGCAACAGCACAGCTGGGAACCTTCGATGCATGTACACCTAGCGGCTCACGTGAACTGACGCAGTGCACAAACAAAAAGCAACAGTTCCAGAGAGCGCTGAACAAAAACCGAATTACACAATTGAAAAGGCAGCAAAAAAATATGAAGCGTCTGATAAATACAAGATAAGTATGTAATAAGTACAGCTACTGCAGAAACAAAGCACACGGTGGAAAAAGTGAATGTCCCGCTAAAGGAAGACAGTGTTAAAAAAAAA
>JANRMT010062799.1:1589412-1631537 GCA_026402145.1 Polypterus bichir lapradei
AAAAAGATGCCAGGCGTCCAGCTCTAAAATGACATATGAGCAAAGACAACTGAATGATTTGATTTGTTATTGCTGAAAGGAACACATTTTATTTATATTTCCAGGTTTTGTTATGCAGCATGTTCATATTTGAATTTGTATAATTTTGACAGGATATATTTTTATGGAGAGCAAAATCTTTTGGGATATTTAAAATCTAAGTTTATTTTTTATATAAAATTACATAAGAGTAAAGAAATTTGAATGTTTGTTCTTTTAACGTTTACTTTATTTCTAACTTGTATAATTTAGACAGGATATATTTTTATGGAGAGCAAAATATTATAAGTTGTTTAAGGTTTGAGTTGATTTATTCAGGAATAATATTCCTGTCTGTTTTTACCATTCCTACCAAAGATATTTCTGTCAACTAAATAAAAATGCCTTCTATTTAAAATTTAAATAGAACTTGAACAAATACGATAGTTCATAATATCCACGCAGACTTGCACGTAAGAGCGGGAGTTATCCGTTTTAACAAGCAGCGTCTTGCCCTGATACGAAATAGCTGTGTGTGTATATATGTAGATATGTATGTATATATGTATGTGTGTGTATGTATGTATGTGTGTATGTATATGTATGTGTATATATGTAGATATATATATATGTATGTATATATGTGTGTGTGTATATATATATATGTGTATATGTATAGATATGTATATATATATGTTTATGTGTGTGTGTGTGTAAATATATATATATATATGACAGCAACACTCATCACTCACAACAGTGACAAAACAATTACATTGACAATCATGTTACGTTATTTTCAAAATGTTTCCTTTTCTTTTTCATTGCTTCTTTAACACACTACTTCTCCGCTGCGAAGCGCGGGTATTTTGCTATTTATTATAAATTTTATTAATAAAATCAACAACTAAAACACTTTTTTGAATAAATTCTTTATTTAATTTAAAGTACCGGCATGCAAAGTTACTTCTTCATCTGAAAGATGGCTCTGTGGTTTCGTCATTATTTACTTCCGTATTCATCGGCAAAACCGGCATTGCGCTGGAAATCTTGAATCTGAAACGATACTCGTTGTATAAACCGACCCCCAAACTCCAAGCCAAAAATCTAGGACGAAATTCTCGGCTTATATAACGGAATCTACGGTAAAATAATTACATTTTAAATTCACGTATACCAAAACTGTATCAAGGGAGACAGATTCCTACTGCCGCGGCATACAGTGCAATGCCCAAGTCATTTGAAGAAAACAGTAACACCATGAACAAATGAGTATGACATGAAGACAACATGCAAGCTACACAGACAGTACCTGTGCTAGGATATGAAGCAAGAACTCTGGAGGTGGCATTGTTCCATTATTGTAATCCAAAAATGATATAATGTGTTGATTGCTGACTTTCACAGTGTCTTGGTAACACATTATTGTACCTGCTATGTCTTCACTTCTTTAGAATGGTGTTTTGTATTATGTTTGTGCTTTTTGAATGGCGCAGCGTAGTGTGTGGACACTAGGGAGTGTTCCAGCTCCCCAAACACCCAATACAAGCAGGCAAGGACTCAAGTGTAAAAGGCTAAAACAGCCTCAAGTATATGTAATAAGCACAATTATCTGCACAATAAAGCACTCTTTTATTTCTTCTTTCTCTAAATTTTATTGCCTCCACTCCACCTTACAAGTTTCATCAATCTTCCACCCAACTCTGGGTCGTCAATGCAAGATAGGCAGCTCTTTTTATGTACCATCCAGGAGTATTTCCAGTTATTCATACACGTGGTTCAAATGCACTTCTGTGTGAAGTTCAAGCCCCAGAAAGTAGGGCTCTCCAGTCCCTGCATCACCCACAAAGCCCAACAGGGCTGAGCCGATGAATTCCATATCCCATGATGCTCTGTGGGAATCTGAGGCACCACTGCAACCAAGGGTAACTGCCATGTAGTGATCCAGGGGAGAGAACAGCCCGTGCACACTCTCTCCCCCTTTCCTTACATTCTGAGGGCATCCTGGCCAGTTAAGGATGGTGACTGTCCCTCACAAGTGTTACTGTGTTTTAAATGACTCCAATTGTCATAATACAGTATATCCATGCTTTTGGCTTATTCTTAGTTTTGATTTACCAAGAATCGCTTCCCAAGGTTTATATTTGGATTCTAGATAAACTGAACATGTAATTCTCTACTACCATCTTGCTTTCTAAGGTTACATGCCCACAACAGGCAGGGCATTTGCCCAATCAGACATGACATACAGTGGATATATAAAAGAATCACCCCCTTTGAAATATTCCCATTTGTTTTGCTTTACAGCCTTAAATAAAAACACACACAAAAATATTTCTTCCCAGCTTTACTTATTCAACACAACCTATAACATCCAAATGAAAGATATCATAACTACAGTTTAGAAAAAATATTTAAAAAAAAAAATCAAAAACAAGACATACTGAGATTAATAAAGGATACTCCCCAATGTCAATATTTTGTTGAACCACCTTTTGCTTTAATGACAGCCTTGAGTCTGTTGGAATACATCTCTATCAGCTTTCCATATCTAGATTGAGCAATATTTGCCCACTCTTCTTTACAGAACTGTTCAAGTTCGGTCAGATTTGATGGTGAGCGTTGGTGGACTGCCGTTTTCAAACCTTTCCACAGATTTTCAATGGGATATAGGTCTGGGCTCTGACTGGGCCACACGACGACATTCACTTTTTTCTCCTTCAGCCACTGTGTGGTCAATTTTACTGTGTGCTTCGGATCGTTGTCGTGTTCAGGGGTGTGGAAATCAAATTTATTTCTACTTGTCCACGGACAAGTAAACTTAGAAAATCCGCTTGTCCGCCAGTTAAATTCACTTGCCCATAAACAAATAACAAAAGAGAAAAATAGTTTCTTTTTTTCTGATCTCTTTTATTGATACCAAAACTGCCTTCCATTTTAAAACTGAAAAAAGTTCTTTCAGGGAGTAGTATTTTGCCACCTTGCTCTAGAACATTATATAAAAGATTCCCTTATTTTAACTGGCTAATAAACAATGCCTTCATTATAGCTACACTAGTTCTTTTTTCTTATATTACAGTTACATAACAGAACACTGGCCTGAATTATTTTCTGCCATGTTCTACAGCTTTTGTTTTGCAACATCTTCTCCCCCAAGAATCTTTACTATCTCAGACAGCATGGGCTGAATGCTGTTCATTTCTGCTTGAGCTGAACTGCATGGTTCCTGGACTGATGGTCCTGCAGAAGTGGATGCTGACGACTTTTCAGGTTTTTTATGAGTGATGTGCCTGTTGCCAGGTGACAGCCAGAATTCCACAGCTGGTTGTGGGTCAAACTCTTCTAAAGAAGCAGTATTGAACAGCCTAGCATAACGCTCAACCTCCAAGCGTTCAGCTTTAGAAAACGCTTTTTCAATTGAACCAACTTTTTTCTTACTTTTAGACTCTTGTCTCTATCTGACGTACTAAACCCCCAGTTCCTATCCTTTTTACTTTCTGCACATAACCAATCACCACACGATAAACGTATTTGTGAAATTAAAACTAGTTATAAGCTTAGACCTCTGAATGGATGGCATATCATGTATAACAAATTTTTTTTTAAACTTCTGAAAACTCTGAGGTCTAGGTTTATAACTAGTTTTAATTTCACAAAGACGTTTATCGTGTGGTGATTGGTTATATGGAGAAAGACAAAGGATAGGAACTGGGGGTTTAGTACGTAAGACAGACACAGCAAACATGCAATAAAGAAAGCATGCTCAGAAAAACATCCATTGAATTCTGCATTCGTGTCTCCGACCTCCAGATCACGAACCCAACATTTACACAATATTTCAGTTAAACTTGTGCGATACCCATTCAAATATCCAGTTTTCTGGAGCCTCGTCACACCTGTCATAAACTTCTCTACACTGAACGTAGACCTGAGGACCCCTTAATGCAAGGGAGCAGCACTACAGCCACGCCACCGTGCCCCCCCGCCACCCGTGTCTAATACATGCTTTAATGCATTTCATCGTGAAAAAGATAACAAGTATTTATCTTAGTATTCTGAATGTTCATTGAGCAGGAATATCAAAGTCAGTGTGCGGCGATTGCTGCCGGCGCTTCCTCAGTGCAAGAGGAAGTCAGTTTAAGAAGCGCGCAGAGATTAACAGATGGGTCAGGGAACACTTAATATAAAGCATTTAATGTGCTATATTGATTTATGACGGGATTTGAGAAAATCTAGTAAATGAAACATTCATTTTAAGATGAAATTTAGTTTGCGACATTCTACTGATAAAATAAACTACGAGAATAAAGTGGAAATGTCGACTTTAATCTCGACATTTAAATTTTTTTTTTTGTCTTCACTGTGTCCGTATTTTTTTTCACCGTGGACTTAATATGCTCCCGTAGGTTTTTCAGGGCCTGTTGTGCCAATTTTAATCAAGCAATGATCCATTTCTCATCCGCGATGCTACTTGTTTCAGTTTCAGAAACACGCATAGCGAGAACGACGTGCTTACCGCAGTGCATTATGGGTTACACAGGTAATTCCTAATGACGTATTCGAAATTCCGCAAGATGGTACATTTCCAAAGAAGTAAATATTACAGATGTTGTCGGGAAAAAATAATCGAGTCTAAGTGAAGATTTTTTATTGATATTTCGTAACATTTGGAAACAATGTTTTTTTCTTTATTTTTAATAAACTGACAGCGCGAAACCAACTTGTTTTATATGAAAAATTCTCTAATCAAAAACGATCTATAGACAGCTCATCAAAATTGATGTCACGCAATAAATTTCTTAACTCCTCAATATATCACAACCTACGCGAAATCGCAAATTTCAGGAAAGATTAACTGCCTAACAAGCTTTATGTGGAGAAAACAATTGCATTGTAGGTGAAATGACCGCATTTTTATGTAGAAAAAATGAATTTTATCAATAATATATAAAAGTTATTGATTATAATGAAAAATCATCAAATTACATCGTAATGTCGGCATGAAAAAAATGACCGTATCTCCAAGCGTGTAAATAGTAGGGTAAAATACTTATGTAAGACCACAAGAGTGATTCCCCTTTGAAAAATCAGTCGTCATTTTGTAAACAATATTGAAGACCAATTTGAGACATGAAGAACATACCTAAGTAGGCTGTTTCCACACGAACTATGTACCCAAATGTTTAAAATTTGAAAGTAGTGGTAAAAATGTACCCTGCACAGCACATATAATTCTTTTTTCTCCAGAAAATTGCACTTGTCCTCGGACAATTGAAACCAGAAAAACACGCTTGTCCAACGGTCAATTTACCCGTGTCGGACGAGTCGGGCGTTGGATTTCCGCACCCCTGGTGTTGAAAGGTAAACATTCTGCCCATCTTCAACTTTCTGTTAGAGGGTAGCAGGTTTTCCTGAAGAATTTGACAGTATTTTACCCCATCCATTTTTAGTTCTACCCTAACGAGAGCCCCAGGGCCTGCGGCAGAGAAACACCCCTACAACAGGATGCTGCCACCACCATGCTTTACTGTAGGTATGGAGTGTTGTTGATGGTCAGCTGCATTGGATTTCCAGCAGGTGTACCGTTTGGTACTAAGGCAAAATAGTTCGATTTTGGTCTCATCTGACCATAAGACCTTTTTCCACTTGGCATCAGAAAGCTCAAACGAATGTGGCCTTTCCCTTGCAACCCTGCCGAATAAGCCACAATCGTGGGGCACTAGTGAAATTGTTCTCACATGCACACAATGATCACTCTTTACCATAAAATCCTGTAACTCCTTCAAAGTGGCCATTGGCCTCTTGGTAGCCTCTCTTACCAGTTTCCTCCTTGCTCTTCCATCCATTTTGGGGGGGGTTCAGATCCAGGGAAGACCCTAGTAGTACTAAACACTTGCCACTTCTTTATTATGGACTTTACTGTGCTCCTTGGAATTGATAAAGCCTTTGAGATTTTTTTTTCCCGTCTCCTGCCTTTTGTCTGTCCACAACTCTATCCCCGAGATCTTTTGAAAGTGGCTTGTCACCCATAGTCAGTTGTTTGCTGTCAGTTGCACTACCAAGCAAGGAAATGCTTCAAGAACAACTGTTTTTATGCGTCACTAAATCACACCGATTACAGTTGATCACAGGTGGAAGCCAGTAACCATGGTCTGCAATGGAAATGGTGGTTACTTACACCTGATTAAGTTTACAAATATTGTTTAGGAGGAGGATAATCCTTTATTAATCTCAGTATTTCTTGTTTTTAAAAATTCTTCTGAACTGTAGCTGTTATATCTTTTCACTTGGATGTTATAGATTGCATTGTGTGAGTAAAGATGGAAAAATATTGGTTTGTGTGTTTTCATTTAAGACTGTAAAGCAAAAAAATATATATATTTCGAAGAGGGTGATTCTTTTCTATACCCACTGTATATATTTACATTTACAATTTTCTTTGCAGATGCTTTTATCTAAAACAATTTAAAAATGAGGTCAACATAATCGAGTAAACGTCAACCTGGGGGAGCAATTGACACAAGACAATTATAGTCACAAGCAAACAGCCTAGAACAAAATACAAGCTTGTTACAATTCCCAGATTATAAAAACCCTTAAAAAGCCATCATCAGTTAGATAGAAATTCACAAGTGAGTCTTCAAAACACTTCTTCAAAAACAATGGGCAGGTGGGCAGCTTGTTCCACTAGCCAGGAGTTACATATGAATTTATTAGAACTGAGATTTGGTACCACTCAGAGGTGACATCACCAATAGCTGTTCATCAGCAGACCCACGTAGGCATGAAGGAACATGGGACCTCATACATGCCTCTATATACATAGGTGCTAATCCAGTGACTACTCTTTAGGCAAACATCATAGATTTGAACTTAATATGTACTGTACTGCTACAGGGAGCCAATACACTGATATGAAGAGAGAAGTGACATGTGCCCTCCTCAGCTGGTTGAACACTTGTAGTGTAAATCCATCCATCCATTATCCAACCCGCTATATCCTAACTACAGGGTCACGGGGGTCTGCTGGAGCCAATCGCAGCCAACACAGAGGGCAAGGCAGGAAACAAACCCCTGGCAGGGCGCACACACACACACACACACCCACCAAGCACACTCTTGGGACAATTTAGGATTGCCAATGCACCTAACCTGCATGTTTTTGGAACTGTGGGAGGAAATCAGAGTACCTGGAGGAAACCCACGCAGACACAGGGAGAACATGCAAACTCCACGCAGGGAGGACCCGGTAAGCAAACCCAGGTCTCCTAACTGTGAGGCAGCAGCGCTACCCACTGCACCACTGTGCCGCCCAAGTGTAAATCCCTTAGTGGATAATCTACATTTTTAAAGTTCATTAGTAGTACAGTTAACTTAATTCTAAAAAGGCCATAACATTAGCATTGATTTTTGCCTGCCTTTTGATGACATATTGCCTAGATTTTATCAGCTCCTGGTTACTTTTCTCACAATAAACCTCAGACTCCTGTTAGAATCCGTTAACAGTAGTTTTGCCAACACCAACTTTCAACTACAAAGCTTGTCAAGTTTCTTCACTACAATGTAGCACTTCGACTTCAATGCTTAAACCAATCACTTGACTTTCTTTAAATTGCTAAACTATCATTAAATTTTTAAATGTCTATCACTCCGCTTTCAAAATCAACCTTACTCTTACTTTGGTAACCATAATGAATTGTTGGTTTGCAAAACTATGACTGCATTTTACTTGCCACATTACTTTAAAACAAAAATATGAGCATATTTTAACAGAAACCAAGACGTACATCTTAGGTAGATAGATAATATGGTCTGAACACACACCAGAATGACAAAAAAAAAAAAAAATCTGAAAATTAAAATGAAAGATAGACAGATAGATATATAGAGAGACAGAATAGTCTGAATACACACCAGAATTACTTTAAAAAAATCTTAAAATTAAAATAAAAGAAAACTTCTGACTTGTCATTAACAGTGAGGCACTATACAAACATATAGCCGTTGGTATAAATGAGCCCCAGTACCTTTTCGAAACACTTCTACGGAATAATCCATTAGCTGAAAGTGTTCAGTATTAGAGAGAGGAGGTATGAAACTTTGTTCATAATGGCATTCAGTTTTGTTTTTATTCTCTTCTTTGCTATGATTACCAAGGTGTTCAGAGTGCATCCCATCCCATAACTGAGCTTCCCCTATTAATTAGCTTGCTGATTCATTTGGCTGCTCTTGAAGTGACGTTACCACCTCAGCACACCATATTGGCCATCTCAGAGTTGTAGAAGATGTGAAGGATGTCACTAACACATTAAAAAATGCAACCTCCCAAGAAAAAAAGAGCCTGCACTGCCCATTCTAATATAGTTCCTCTGTGTTACGAGACCAGTCCAACCTGTCATTGATGTGGACCCCCAAAATAAATATTAATCTTTAAATCTCCAAAAAGAGTTGAAATAAAGGGCCTAGTGAGGTAGTTACAGCAGACATGCAGCCATTATGTAACACGGGCCTGGGTGAGCTTCCTTGGCAACTGAACCATTACCTAATGCAAAGTACGAAATAAATAGTAATTCCTATTTGATCAAATTCTTAAAAAAAAGTACGAAATAAATAGTAATTCCTATTTGATCAAATTCTTAAAATCCTTGGGTATAGCATCAGATAAAACATTAGTGCACACCTGAATGAATACATGTGTTTTGCAATCTAAAAGACATTTTGATCTAAACAGTTTTTTACAAGCTTTTTTAAATTCCCAATATTCATTTAGAACTTCAGTAAAATTGCCTAATTACTATGAGTGAATCTTTAAAGTTTAATCTGTAAAATTCTTTTACCCAATGATATGATTGAGCCAATTAGTTCTGTTGTGACAAGGCAGTGTGGGTATAGATAGCAACTTTTATGAGAAGGCCATTATTTCTGGTTGCAGTAGTCCATAATATGTCAAGAACAGCTCCACATAGCAAAAAGAAATGAAAGTCCATCATTACTCTAAGAAATTAAGGTCAGTCAATCCATAAAATTTCAAGAACTTTGTAGCTTCTTCAAGTGTAGTTACAATAAAACCATCATGTGCTGTGACTAAACCAGCTGTCATGATGGACTGACACAGGAAAAGAAGTCCAATAGTCACCGCTGCAGTATAAAATGCATCTATGACTGAGTCACCAGCCTCAGAAATCACCAATGAACTGAACCTCACAATTCAGCCCAAATTAATGCTTCACAGCTTCCAAATCAACTGTTCAGAGAAGACTACGTGAATTAGTTCTTCTTGGTAAAATCTGCTGCAAATAAACCACTATTTGCTCTTTTGATTTAACTGGCATTTTCTGGGTTCACACAGTTTTGACAGTATTCCCAAAACATTGTAGAAATATTGGAGCACAAGATTTTACAGCCAGACACCATTAGATTAGGTTTGATATTGATTGTCACATACATTGTGAAAGTATACTGAAATTCTTGTGCCTCAGCAGCAGGGGGGACAGGGAACATGTAAAGGCAAAAAAAAGGCAATAAGATGATGTAAAATAAATAAATACAATAAATAAGAATAACATAATGACCTAATGTACATAGTGCAAAACAGAACTGCACCAACATATAGGTTGTATTAAACAGTAGTGAGAAAAATCACAGATGACAAATTGCCTATGCATACCTCCTTTTATGACGCACAAGTTGGCGGTGACCTTATTCTTACTCCAAAAGCACTATGAAAGGATGCAAAAAAGGGGAGTTTTATTGGCTCAAGAATAACCAGATGTGGCCATCACACCAATAGAAATCAGTTTTTTGGTCTGAGGAGTAAACTTGCACCGAAGAATGGGTTCAAGGATGCATCAGCACACCCATGTCAAACAATGAAAAAAAATAAAAAAACTACTTATCAGTCTAGAGGCCAGAACCATTGCAAGAAAATGTAACACTCCTGCCCTCAAATGTCTTCATATACCAATGGCCACTGCTGTTCCTCTGAAGATATTTACCAGCACATTAACTTTACCTCTCAAATGAATACAGAAAAGTTATCACCATGGGCAAAGGGACACAGATTGCTGGGATATTACAGCACAATTTTTTTTCTTAAAGGCTGCTGAAATACAACCAGTAGGCCAGTTTGACCAAAGTGAAATTAGGCATTGCCTGTGAAAAAAACTGTATGTCCACAGTAGTGCTGGGCGGTACACCGGTTCATACCGAAAACCGTTTTTTCTTATACCGCAGCCCTAAACACTGTTCGGAATGTGGCACAGCGGGAAACTGTTTAAGGGGGGCACTTTTTCACTGCTACACCGCTAAAAACGTATGCAACGGAGTACATGCAGTAGTGGAGGTATTGCACAGTGAAAATGGACAGAGAACATTCAGAAACTGAAGCTGTAGCAGACGATAAAGTTGAACATGATGACACAGAAGAAGAAAACAAGGAGTCACGTCCGTTGCCTGGCGATACTTTGGTTTTAAAAGGTAAGATGTGGACCATTATGTTCAAATCTGTAAATACTGTTTCTATACTACTGGGTAATACTGCAAGCCAAGTTGTACTTGTTTTATTTTTTTTTTCAATACTCTGTAATGTACCTGGGTACTGTGTAATAGTGTGACGAAATGTTGACTTTATTCTCAACGCTTATGACGAGAATAAAGTCAACATGTTGACTTTATTCTCGACATTTCTACTTTATTCTCGCCGTTAACATCGTAAACTAAACTTCATCTTAAAATGAATATTTAATTTGCTAGATTTTCTCAAACCCCGTCATAAGTTATGTAGCACATTAAATGCTTTGTGTTAATTAAGTGTTCCCCAAGCTATGTTAATACCTACGTGCTTCTTAAACTGACTTCCTCTTGCACTAAGAGGAGGCGCAGGCAGCACACAGAATACATTAATTTCATGATATTCCTGCTCCCTGAACATTTAGAATGATGAAATGCATTAAAGCATGCATTAATCATGTGGGGGCACGGTGGCATGGAGGATGCACTGCTGCCTCGAGCAAGGGGATCTCGGGTGTTCCATGCCTTGAATTGGCATGTTTTTCTGGTGAGTTTACTCGGCATGCTTCAGTTTCCTTTCAAAGTCATGTTGGATGTGGGGTTTTGTTATGCTACATTGACCCTGCTAGAGTATGTACCAGCACTACCGCCACAGTACCGTGCATGTTTAATACCTGCTTTAATGCATTTCATCCTGAAAATATCAAGTATATATCTTAGCATTCTAAATTTTCCGAGAGCAGGAATATCATGAAGTGAATGTATTAGGTGCGGTGATCGCTACCTGCGCCTCCTCTTAGTGTAGAGGAAGTCAGTTTAAGAAGCACGTAGTGATTACAAATGGGTCAGGGAACACTTAACACAAAGCATTTAATGTACTACATTAATTTATGAAGGGGTTTGAGAAATTCTAGTAAATTAAACATTGATTTTAGGATGAAGTTTAGTTTATGACATTCTACTTTAAAATTATAAAATAAACTATGAGAATAAAGTGGAAATGTCGACTTTAATCTCAACATAAGCATCGAGATTAAAATGGAAATGTCGAGAATAAAGTCAACATGTCGACTTTATTCTCGACATATAGGGTTTTTTTTTGTCTTCCCCGTGTCTGTATTTTTTTTTTTTTTCACCATATACGATTCCGTAGGGCTATACCACAAAAATGTAAGTTGCAGTTTTATTATTTATGTATATAGCTTAGCTTGAAGCAAGGTCCATATTAATGCAATTTGCCTAAATGATGGTTCAGTTGGTAAAGATGTCATCACCAAGTTGCACTTGTTTTATTTTATTTTTATGTGGTGAATACTGTGTAATATGCCTGGGTTTGAAGGCTTGAAGTAACAGTATTATTACTGGAAGTTGCACTATTATTTGTTAGTTTAAATATTATGCAGTTTAATGATGGGAAAGTTGTTTAAAAAGTCACTTTAATGTGTCAGTGGACAGAGATCGTTAACATTAACAGAAAGTGTAGTTGGTTTACAAAAAATATTCACTGTTTATTCCTTTTCTAAGACATGTTCAGTGCAATACAACTTTTGACAAGCACCTCTGGATATTTTACTAAGTCTAAATGCCTCTTTGGATGGTTGAAAATATGTTGTCAAAATTTTAGTTTAATTTGTTTGCAAAATTTGTTCAATAAAAAGGCTCTATATTTTGACTGCAACTGTCATGCAATGTGATTCTTTCTCTTCATTAGTAAAAACTATCACTTTATGGGGCCATGCAAACCTGTATTAATACTTGTGTGCACATTAAAATATTTTTTGTACAATGCTCATGACAGTGGAATTGGTTATTCTTAGCCAGTCTACTGAAGTAATTGCAGTGGAAAATGTGGTTAACATCCACTCATGCATGGGAAAAAATACCGTCTAATACCGTGAAACTGGTATAATTTTGAAAAATACTGTGATATAGAATTTTGGTCATACCGCCCAGCACTAGTTCATGGGTACTATTTGCATCTTTAAATGATATCCAATGGACAGCATCTACCTAAGTAGCCATTAGTTTGCAAAGTGATATTAATACTGGTAATGGAAATAAGGTGGATGAGGATGTTGAAACACCCACTACTTTAGAAAGTTTACAATGAGCTATTTAGACTTGCATAGGCCATAAACAAAATTCATCACCTGTCCTTCCTAGTTGCATTGAGTACCGATTGTGGTAGGTAAAATGTCTGAATTTTACACCCACAATTTAAACTTAAGACGGCAAGGGAAATTTTGTCTAGTCAGATGCATTATCACACAAGAGAAACGTGCTACTAGAGTGTCACCTTCCCATTTCAGTTCATTCTTATGAAGTTCTGGTTAGACTTTTTGGCATAACATGAAGTTGCTGCAGATTTGTTACTTGATCAGCAAAAAAGGAATAAATTATTTTGTTTGTGAAAAGAAAAAATGGCAAACCAAACTATTACATATTAACACTTCACTCCAAATGTACATTATAAAAATTGCATTTCTGACTGACCAGATTATATATTTTTTGCAATTGACATGTCAAAGATCAGTATTAACTCAGTAGTCAGAGTTCTGGTAGCTTTTACTGGAATTCACCAAGCATTACTTCAGGTAATGTTTTACTCACTGACGGTGGTGCCCGAGAGTGGTGACATGTTGCATGTTGATTACCATATACAAGTAAGAATTTCACTGTACTCTTAAATGTAATGACCCTAATAACTTCCACCAGAAGTGCTTACTAGATTTTTGTGAATGCCACAAGCCAATATTAAATCAGTCCATGAGGAAACAGCAAACAAACAATCTCTAATTAATGTTATCAGTTAATTGATATGATCATGTTCACTCAGATATCCCCCATGTGGTCATTAGATGGGATAATGGATGGATGGATGGATGTTCACATCAATGGCTATTTGTGCAGACACTATGCATATCACCACAGGTGGTCATTAGATAGCGAATGTCTACCCAGCGACTGTCACACTTATATTAATTAGATGACACTTAGTATGCCTGTCCCCCAGGTGATTATATCAAGGAGAAGGCAGCATGTACTCTGCACAGGTCATCACCGGCGCTCCATTACTACTGTCCATATAAGACACCCCATCTCCAGCACTTAAGGAGGGTCCCTGCACTGCAGTGATGTAGGGGGTATCTGTCATCTCCTCATTAACTGATGAATTTTGGCGCATTATCTCTTTTCTTCTACTGACCCTCGTGAATTGTTATGCACGTACCCCACACATGTGGTAATTAAAAGCTCTCGCTGCTTCACATTACCTAGGACTCCATTAAACGCGCGCGAGACTTACAAATACCGGTGGCTTTGCGTTCAGCGCCGGCATTCTGCGATGTCTCCTTTATGGCCGTCTTTAGGAGGACGGCGACTTTGGCAACCTAACCCCCAGGTAATGTCGCTTGGGTGCCAGGCACGTACTTTCCGTACTGCGGAGATTGTATTTTCGGTAACCCCCACCAGCCAGCTGGATCCTCTTAATGAGACTATCCTAAGTGCACTCAACAACTGCATCATCCGCGCTCAAAGGCCAGGCCCCCTAAATACAGGACGCTTCGCTGTGCGCCTCTTTCACCGGTAAATCAGTGGCGCCCAGTCGTGAGTCCATATTTGTTGTCAAACATCGCCGTCCACGACAGTCCTTACCTTGGCTGTTTGCTCGCTCGCTCCCTCCGCGCTGCTGGCTTCGGGTGTGGTTGAAGCCCTTGGGATTTGTCTTCTCAGCACCGCAGAGGCTGCACAGTCTCCTTCATGTTGCCTCCCGAACCCCGCGTAGAGCTCACACGGGTTAGCACGCTTTTGTTTTCTGCCCAAGCTCTCGGGATGCGTCTACACAAATCGCCCCCTTCGCTCTGTCACCTCGGCATCTCCCGCAGTGACGTCAGCCTCTATCCTCGCAACCACCGGCCGGCGTGCGCGAGTTCGACATAGCAACGGCATTCGCACGTGCGCGCCCACGCGGATGACTGGCCTAGCCAGCAGCTGCGCTCTCTCGACGAGGAGGCGCGGTCTGGTAATACCACCCCGCGTAACAGCAAAAACGGGCCGCGGCGAATTGTCGACAACGCAAAGGACTAAGTAGACGTGGCCGACGAACCAAATGAAGTTGAAGAAGCTCATCAGGGCAGAGGGGAGCAGGGCGCTTTATCCTTCACATCAAAGCCGTTGCCTTGCATAATAATAGGAGAAAGATATTAACATTAAGGCACGTCACGTTGGAGGGGGCGGGGCAAGGGGTGCATACATTGCGGCGTCTGACGGAAATTAACGGCGCGTGGCGAATTCTCCAAAGAAATAAATGGGCATGACCGCGTTGAAATCCAACCAATTAAACAGCGCTGTGGGAGGGGCTAAATAACCTATGGCAACAGTTGGATGCTGATCGTCTCATTTTCCATAGTTTTAATAATCAGGCATCCTGCTTTAAAAGAAAAAATCATTAATTTTAAGATTAAATGAATCATGAATTCATGTATAGAATTGTATTTTTGAGTAGAATTAATTTTTATCTTTTTGTATAGTAAGTTGCACTTCATTATTGTATGATAACTCTTTACATGGTAATGCATATAGTTGAAAATAAAATGCAGTTATTAAAACATCTAATTTCTCTATATTTTACAAATATAGCATTATTTTAAACTTTTGTGTACTGTAAACCACCTTCTTCTTTTGGCTGCTCCTGTTAGGGGTTGCCAAAGCGGATCATCTTCTTCCATATCGTCCTGTCTTCTGCATCTTGCTCTGTTACACCCTCCACCTGCATGCCCTCTCTCACCACATCTATAAACATTCCCTTAGGCCTTCCACTTTTCCTCTTGCCTGGCAGCTCTATTGTTAACATCCTTTTCCCAATATATCCAGCATCTTTCACTTGTGTATTGTAAACCTACTAATATCTGTTAGATTAACAAAACATTTTTAACCATAACAGCAGACTGAGTATTGATGGACATCTGATTTATACAATGCAGCAGTGCAACATATCCATTGAATTTCATCTTTGTCATCATTATTATTATACATTAGGTTAATACCTTGGTCAAAGGTACAAAATCACAATAAGTTACAACTGTTTACAGAATTTGTTTTCCAGTTACGGAAAGTTTAGTGACTTTCTCTCGATTGCACATTGAAACAGAGACTGGATTTGCACCAGCAGCCTTGTGTTTAAAGTCCAAGACCTTCTCTGCAATACTTCAGTCCCCCGGGGTGCCCAGCAACTATTGGGCATCTCCAGCACATGGAGAAAGCAGCTTCCCAAATGGCATATTCTGTTCCTCACTTCACCGACATGATTCCCCTTCTTTTCTTTTCTTTACCCATATCTTCTGGCTTGGCACCATTCCTGATGAACTTCAACCTGTGGAGTTTCCATGCATCTTTTTAGGAAGACTCTGTTCTGCTTGTCATGTATACTAATTGTCACAGGTCTCCCCAGTAAAGCTAAAAATGTTCCATGTTCTTCGCCCCTTCCTTCAATGAGCCTCCAATAACCTTTTAAAAATATCTCCAGCCTACTGATGGTCAGGCACTTCTCTTCTTTATACCCTTCTGCTCTCCTGTAGGATATCTGTGGCATACAAACCGTATCAACCCACAACTGAGGCTGCTAGTTTTCAACAGGGCTTGGAGACTGACTGTCATACTTAGATAATGTTCTCTTTGCTTGTTAATATTATACGTATGCAAAACCCCTTTAGTTGTACTTCCAGCTCTGAGTCTTCTTGGTAACCTTTGCACACCCAGATTTAAGAAATTTATTACACTTCTTCTGACAAATCCTCTCAAGCTCTTTAGATTGGATGAAAATTGTCTGCAAACAGCCATCTTCAGGTATCTCCACGTATGTTCTATGTAGTTCAAGTCTAGGCTTGGGCCAATCAAGGACACTTAGAGATTTGTCCCAAAACCACTTTATCTTTATCTTGGCTGTGTGCTTCAGATCGTTGTCATGTTGAAAGGTAAAAAATCACCCCAGTCTGAGGTGGCTTGCACTCTACAATGGGTTTTCTTTTCCTAAAGGACCTCTCTGTATTTGGCTGCATTTATCATCCCTCAATTCTGACCAGTCTCCCTGTCTCCATAACATGATTCTGCCACTACCATACTTCACCATGGGGATAGTGTGAGGCAGGTGATGAGCAGTTCCTGGTCTTTTCCAGACATAATGCTTGTAGTTTTACCCAAAAAACTCCATTTTTTTCTAATCAGACTAAAGAGTTTTTTTCCTAATAGTATCAGAGTCATTTAAATACAGTCATATGCCTTGTACTCAAGTGGCTTCTTTCTGTCTGTTCTACCATAAATGCCTGATTAATGGGGTGCTGCTGAGATGGTCGCCCTTCCAACAGGTTCTCCCATGTCAGCAGAAGAAGCTCTGTTAGAGTGATTATTGGGTTCTTGGTCAGAGCTCCCTGACCAAGCTCTTTCTTGCCCAGGTGCTCAGTTTGGTTGGACGACTAACTTTAGCAGTAATCCTGGTGGTTCCAAACTTTTTCCAATTCATAATTACAGAACATGCTGTGGTCCTGGGAACACTCAAAGCTTTACAAATAGTTTTATACCCTTGCCCTGATCTATGCTCTACCACAGTTTGATGGTGGAGGTCTAGAGAGAGTCCCTTGGATGTATGGCTTAGTTTTTTTCCTGACCTGCAGTGCAAATTGTGTCACCCTATATATACAGGTAAGTACATGCCTTTCAAAAAGATGGTCAATTGATAGCAGTCAATTTCTAGAAACATCTCAAGGAGAATTAAAACAAACAGGATATACCTGGCCACAATTTGGAGAGTCAGGGCCAAGGGTCTGAAAACTTTTAGGAATGAGATATTTCAGTTTTTGATTTGTAATAAATTACAAATAAATAAAATAACCTTTCTGAAAACATGTATTCCCTTTTTCATGTGGGTTATTGAGTATAGACTGATGACTATAAATGACAAATCGATCCATTTAAAATTAAATCCACAACACAATAAAGTGTGCAGAAAGTGAAATCGTCTGAATACTTTCCGAATCCACTGTAGATTTTGTTCAAGTGAGGCCCCATTGCTAAGTAGATTTTTAGTTTCTTGATTGTTGGTTACATTCTTGATGTTTGATTTTTGTCTTGCCCCTTGGCTTGCCTATTCTCTTTCCTTTTTGACTTACTGGTTACAACTTTCTTTATCACCTCTGACTACATTTTGTTTCCATTACTATCTCCTGGGCTTTTGCTACTCACAATAATCCTCAGACAATTATTTTTGTCCCTTAACAATTTCATCACCTACTTAAGTCTCCCTGATTTGAGCAGAACTCACTATTACTCACTTTTCAAAGTGTCTTTTGTCACCCAACTACCCTGAACCTACTGTCTCAGAGCAGTAACATTGCTACAAAATAAATCAATGACCTTGGGCTCAAGATCCACCTAAATGACTTAGGAGTGAACTTGCAGTCAAACAAAATGTTCAGTAGAGACAAACCATGAGCATCTCAGAAATACAGTAACAATTAACTCATCATATTCATACCAGGAGAGCCACTCCTTCCAGAAACACCCCATTCAAGTATTTTAATCATTCCTTATATGAGTGTCAAGTGACAATAAACTTGAACTCTCATAAAGTAAGACTACAAAACACATTTCAATTGCTTCAACATCCACAACAAAGGCCGAATATATTGTATAGAAGTTTATCACACACACACAAAATTACAAGCAAAGACTATTTCTCCGTTACCTGTAGTCTCATTGAAGAGCTCCTCTTGTCCAATGAAATTGGCTCCAGAAATTTAGAACCCAGCTGGAGACATGTTAAAGGTCAACTCCAGAGCAGGATGAAGACCCCCCATCCAGTGCCCCAACCAAAAAGTCCTGCCCTGTAAGGCCGGAGTTATACTTCACGCGACGCATGCTGCAGCGGACGCCCCTGCTACGCAAGCGTTGTAGTGTTTATACTTGCGCGCGTACTTTACGTAAATCTGGAGGAATCCAGCAGGTGGCAGTGTGAGATATTATCGGGGTGAGAACATGTTCGGCTTCTCTGTGTTGTGAATTGCCTAAAACACCTATTAAATTCCGATAACACCTTACCGCAATATCTCTGAAAAGGATGTTTATTGATTAAGTCCATAAATCCAGGGATGTGTCCATACCAGGAAGCATTGGGCACGAGTGAGAAACAGTCCCTTGACGAGGCCTCAGCTCATCGCAAGGTGAATACAAGCACACACATACACTGGCGTCATTTTAGCTGCACCAAATCCCCAAATCTGCATATCTTTGGAAGGAAACCGGAGCACAGTGTGGAATACAAGCAGGAAATATCAGCAACATAACTCCCTGCGAGACAGCAGTGCTATCGCTCCGCCACCGTGACACCCCCATGTGTGTAATTATTCTCCCATGTGTGTATTTATTAACAGTATTCCTTATTTAAACGAAATTATATGTAAAATGTAACATACACATTTTAATGCATTTCCTCATGAAAGAGATATCAAGTATAAATCTAAAGATTCTAAATGTGCAGAGAGTTGGAATATCATACATTTAATTTGTTCTGTTTGGCGATCTATTGCTGCTTTCCGCTGCTGAAGCAAAATGCCCTTAGGGCTCATTTAGGCCGGAGTTATACTTCACGCGACGCGACGCATGCTGCAGAGGACGCTCCTGCTACGCAAGCGTTGTAGTGTTTATACTTGCGCGCATACTTTACGTAAATCTGGAGGAATCCACCAGGTGGCAGTGCGAGATATTATCACGGTGAGAACATGTTTGGCTTCTCTGTGTTGTGAATTGCCTAAAACACCTATTGAATTCCGATAACACCTTACCGCAATATCTCTGAAAAGGATATTTATTGATTAAATCCATAAATCCAGGGATGTGTCCATTCCAGCAAGCATTGGGCACGACTGAGAAACAATCCCAGGACAAGGTCTCCGCTCATCGCAAGGTGAATACAAGCACTCGCATACACTAGCGTCATTTTAGCAGCACCAAATCCTCAAATCTGCATATCTTTGGAAGGAAACCGGAGCACAGTGTGGAATACAAGCAGGAAATACCAGCGACGTGACTCCCTGCGAGACAGCAGTGCTATCGCTCCGCCGCCGTGTCACCCCCATGTGTGTAATTATTCCCCCCATGTGTGTAATTATTAACAGTATTCATTATTTAAACAAAATTATATGTAAAATGTAACATACACACTTTAATGCATTTAATCATGAAAGTGATATCAAGTACAAATCTAAAGATTCTAAATGTGCAGAGAGTTGAAATATCATACATTTAATTTTTCTGTGTGGTGATAATATTGCTGCTTGCCGCAGCTGTCAAGTCCAAGAAGCTTGCAGCGATTAATTCACATTCCGACTTTTAGCACACTGCGCCCCCTGACTTTTTGCTGGTACTGCAACTCGTGCACGCGTCGCGTTAATTTCTGAGGACCTGCTCAGAGGACGCATGAAATGAACGCTGGGGATGCGTGGCAGCCATGATGCGGGCACGTACACGTTCTGAGCGTGAAGTATAAATGAGCCCTTATACTTCACGCTCAGAACGCGTACGCGCCCGCATCATGGCTGCCACACGTTTCCAGTGTTCATTTCATGCGTACTCTGAGCGGGTCCTCAGAAATTAACGCGACGCGTGCGCGAGTTGCAGTACCAGCAAAAAGTCTGTATGCAGTGTGCTAAAAGTCGGAACGTAACGTCAGAGTCTCTGTTTACTATCTACATGTGACAGAAAGCCTCTATGCAGATCCTACGGGGATCGATGTGCGTGCTTCCCTGTTTGATGAATGCTTCGATGTGGTTAAGCAAAATGCCGACATACAGATGCATTCGTGGTGCTTTTATATTCAAGCGTCGCATATTCCTGATCGTAATGACACAATACATTTTAAGTCTCACATACCATCTTTTGTGCCGTCTTTTTTATTTTTGCAACTTAACAACAGCAACATAATGTATAGCGCTGTATTTGAGCCACTGAGAAAAAAATAAAGGACACGGTGAAAACGTGTACTTTGTGATTAAAGTGGAAATTTCGGCTTTAATCTCGAAATGTCCACTTTAACATCATAGTTTACTTCATTAAAGCAGACCATCGTAAGCATACCAGTTTTTAATCGCTACAGCGGCAAGCAGCAATAGATCGCCACAAAGAACACATGACATGTATGATATTCCAACTCTCTGCACATTTAGAATCTTTAGATTTGTACTTGATACCACTTTCATGATGAAATGCATTAAAGTGTGTATGTTACATTTTACATATAATTTCGTTTAAATAATGAATACTTTTATTAATTAGACACATGGGGGGAATAATTACAGACATGGGGGTGACACGGTGGCGGAGCGGTAGCACTGCTGTCTCGCAGGGAATTATGTTGCTGGTATTTCCTGCTTGTATTCCACACTGTGCTCCAGTTTAATTCCAAAGATATGCAGATTTGGGGATTTGGTGCCGCTAAAATGACGCTAGTGTATGCGAGTGCTTGTATTCACTTTGCGATGAGCAGAGGCTTCATCCAGGGATTGTTTCTCACTCGTGCCCAATGCTTTCTTGAATGGACACATCCCTGAATTGATGGATTTAATCAATAAACATAGTTTTCAGAGATATTGCGATAAGGTGTCATCAGAATTTAATGAGTGTTCCAGGCAATTCACAACACAGAGAAGCCGAATATGTTCTCACCGTGATAATATCTCGCACTGCCACCTGGTGGATTCCTCCAGATTTACTTAAAGTACGCGCGCAAGTATAAACACTACAACACTTGCGTAGCAGGGGCGTCCACTGAAGCATGCGTAGCGTCGCGTGAAGTAACTCCGGCCTAAGTCATTGCAATGGACAGTCTGAAACATACTCATATATAACCTTTCGACCTCCATGTAAAGTTTAGGCCCCATCTCAGTGATAGTCCACATTCCAAAAGCCTGATTACATTGCCAAGGTTTAGTATGTCCAGATCTGTCCTGCAAATGTCCATCACACATTGCACTTCACATCCAGCAGTACAGTGTAATAGATTAAGCTTGAATTAATTGAGCTTTTCTGGCCACTCGATGCTTGCTACAGTAGCATAAAAAAGCACATGAACCTTTTGGAAATGGTTACATTTATGTATACATTTGTCTCAAAGTATGGTCTGATCTTCATGTAATTTACAACAATGAACAAACACAGTCTGGTTTAACTAATAACACACACATACTTGTATTGTTCTTGTGTATATAGAACATGGACAGCTTGGAATCATTGAGAGAAAAATTAATTCCCAAATTTTTGAAGGTATCCTACAGTATAATGTCAGAGTGACTGTCCATCAGTTGAAGCTCAATAGAAATTGTATGATGCAGCAGGATAATGAACCTAAACATCAAAATAAATCAAGTGCAGAATAGCTTCAAAGAATTAAAATCTGCTTTTTGCAGTGGCCAAGTCATAGTCCAGACCTTAACCTAATGGAGATGCTGTGGAATGACCTCAAGAGAGCTGTTCACACCAGGCATCTTAAGAATAAGGCTGAGCTGAAGCAGTTCTGTACAGAATAATGGCCCAAAATTCCTCCTGAACGTTGAGCAGGTCTGATCTGCTTTTTAGAGGTTATTACTGTCAAAGGAGTTTCAGCCAGTTCAAAGTGTTCATTTACTTTGTAAATATTTTATAGAGGTGTTCAGCAAAGTCGTGAATGATTCTAATTGTGTATTATTTATTACTAGCTGTGTATGCCCATGCTGTAAAAAGCACGGTGTCCTATTGAAATCATTAGAAAACAAATTGAAATGTAGAGATATCAGGTAATTGAAAGGAACTGCTCTGGGCATCTCTCTCTCCTAGAAGGTTTTGTTTTGCCAACATGCTCACATCACTTGTGTATTAGCAGCAGGAGGAAAAGTAAAAGGGATACCGTTTTGCCGTTGTGCTGGCCTTGCTTGTGTATTCTCGGAGGTGGAGCCCTTACCCCGACTCCACCTGTCACTTTAGTGATGGACAGACACACACACACTTCCACGCGTAGATGTTTATATATAAGATATGAGGTGTGATCAAAAAATATGGCAAATGCTGTTGCCGAGCACCATCCAATGGTAAGGCAGGGATCTTCAATACGGGAAAAGTGTGTGACAAGTTTCAACTTGTTCAGTTCAGTCAGTCAGTTGTGAGCTACAGTTGAGAGAAGGTGTGTTTTAAGGTGTGCCATAAATCATGGATTGCGAACAACGCATTAACTTGAAATCTTGTTTCAAAATGCAAAAAAGTGCTAAAGAAACACACAAAATGTTAAAATTAGTTTATGGTTCATTAGTTAAAGGGAAATGAAACTTGGGTCAATGGTTTTGATCCTGAGACCAAAGTTCAAAGTTCTCACTGGAAATCACCCAGTTCTCCTTGTGCAAAAAAAGCGTGTCAATCAAGATCCAACATCAAGGTGATGATGATTGTGTTTTTTGACATTGATGGAATTGTGCGAGCTAAGTTTGTACTCAGGAACACTACAGTGAACTCTGAATATTATAAGGGCTTATTAGAAAGTTTATGAAACAATGTGCGTAGAAACTACCTGAGCAATGGGCAAACGGTTTCATCTTCCATCATGACAATGCTCCGTGTCACAAATCGCTTCTGGTATGGCAATTTCTGTCAAATAAAAACATTACAGTGTGTCCTCATCCACCTTATCTGGCACTGTGTAACTTCTGGTTCTTCCCCAAAGTCAAAATGACTATGAAAGCTAAACGGACACTGAGGCAACCATGACAGCACAACTAAAGACAGCCATGAAAGTGGACTTCCAGAACTTCTTCAGAAAATGGCAAGAACGATGGGATGTGTTCAAAGTGAGGAGTATTTTGAGGGGCATTAATGTCAATGTGTCTTTTACTGTAATCATTTTTTAATTTAAACATTCACCATATTTGTTAATCACACCTCATGTTGTGTTTGACCACACTTGTGATTTAGATGAAGATCAGATCACATTTCATGTCCAGTAAATGCATAAAATTGGGTCATTCCAAGGACTTCACATAGTTTTACTTCCCAATGTATTGAGAATCACCAGCGAGGCTCCAGGGGTCGCTTCTGATATCCAGACAGTCCTCCTTGCTCTTGAGTGGACTATCATGACAGTCAGCATTGGCTCATTTTGCCCAATTCGTAATCCTGGCCATACCGTCAAAGATGACCCTACCAGTGGCACAAAAATCCAACAACATAGTGTTAAGGATCACAAAAGCCAATTCCAACATACCAATGTTATAATCTCCTGGGTGATGTGCATTAATGATGTGGCACACTGCTAGAAGTGGAGCTCCAATTATCGGATCGATAAAATACATAAGTATCGATCTGAAGAAATTTAAGGAGGGCTGCATCGTTGCACATTTGCACAAATGTAGAAAGGCAAAATCTAATTTCGCTTGAGCTTTGATTATTTTTCTGTAATTAACAAAGTATTTTAATGACATTGTATGTTTAGCTTTTTGCTTTGAACTGTATTCCTGTATTCCACTTATAGCGCCTTTCACGCAATATGCGAAACAAATTCATTTTAATTTAGGATAATTTTACCTTTTTCCCAATGCCATTTACCCTTAAAAAGGCCTTGAATTAGTATGCTAAACCATTAATTTTCATTTAAGATCATTTGACCTTTTTACTTATACTACGAACAAGGTTTAATTTCATTTTTTTTATTATTATTATCAGTCAGCTGGTTAGCTCAGCTTGGTCATGTCGCCCTGTATTTGCCATTCAAATTCCGGCGGAATGAGGCAAGCGGAGAGCTCAGAAAGAGAGGTGCTCAATTGCAAGACCCGGCGGCCTTGGCAACGGTGGAAGACTTCGTCGTGACGGCACTTGAGCCGCATTTTTTACACTTCAAAGCGACCGATTTCCATGGCGACCGGGAGACGAATGCGCGCGTCTTGTCGACCACATTCACGCTTTACCTGCAATGTCTTCTAGGAGTCGTAGTTCTAAAGCTCTGCGGAAAGACAAATTAACGGGGTTAAGGATACGGGGTTTGTGGGAGGTAGGAGGTTTAAATGAGTACACAGCATACCTATAAGTTCATTTCATAGCAATATTAAGAATATATGTAAATACACATATATATGCATTCATTCAATATTCTAATGGAACTCGCATAGGCGGTCCTTTACGTTTTCAACGAATAAGGCTTAATGTGGACTCGCTGCTGCAGAGTTGCGCATCCACTTTTACCCATTCTAGCATTTTTTCTGTACGCGATATGCTTTTTAAAGACAACATGCCGCGATCCTTTACGTTCAAAACCGAACATAACCAGCGTTAGATGTGCTACAAAACGACCGCTTTATAACGAAGAACCAGTTTTGGTACTCATATTTTCTAGAGTTTTATATTTAAACCTACCTAAAGGTGCTGTGGCCGTTCTTGTGGTATCGAAGTAAGTTCCACTTAAGACCATCCGCTAATTTGTTTGAACGCACGAACTGCCCAAAAGAACTTTACGTGGTTCCGCTGGGGAAGCGATATAAACATTTTGGAATCCAAAACAACTCAAATGTGTGTTGCTTTAAGAGGCTCCGGCGTGATTTAACATAAAAATACATTCTCTTTATTTTACACATACAATCTCCATAAATCCTTCATCCAGCGCCGATTAATCCATGAGGCGACGTAGACGGCCGCCCAGGACGCCATCACCTGAGGGGAGCCATTAATAAAAATTAACAGTTGCGCACTCCAAACTTCGAAGGGGTCCTTCCACAGGGTCGTCAAACTCTGATGATAACGAGTTGATGCTGTTAATGAAAGTAAAACCCAGAGGGACCACCCGATTGTCGAAGTGAGATGATATTGAGTGGGCACTGTTCTGTGCTGGGTGCCATTTATGAAAGTAAAATTGGGCATACTCCTTAAAGTCCACAGTATATGAACAGTTGGTGACTGTTTGTGCTAAAGAAGGGGTAGCCAGGTCGTTGAAGTTTAATAATTGCCAACAACCCGCTATGGACAACAAGGGGCCATGTCCATCAACCTTGCCTAGAGCTCCAAATGGGCTGCGACCGGTATTGCCTTCACACTTCCACATTTTACCCTTCATTGATTTGATCTCTCTCTTTCCTGAGCTTTTTAAATTCCCATAAATCATTAGAATGTTAGAAAAGCTGTGACAAGGCAGTATTGAGCCCCCAAAAGCTTTCCAATATCCATGTAACTCTTCCAAAATAAAATCAAGTCGAGTTTTGAAGGTTCCTAAAGCCCTATTCTCCACCACACTACTTTGTAATTCATTCAGTGTTTTAGTGGTTCTCTGTATGAAGAAGATCTTCCTAACATTTGTGCAATCAAGACATTGGAAAGATGACTGGGACCTTCCAAAGTATGCCACTGTGGGTGATTGAGGGGTCCAGTGATGGGCAGGTAATACATTAAGGTCTGTCCCTTCTTCTGTCCATTACTCTTGTAATCTGTAACCTCGTACATCAAAAAATGGGTCCTGAAAATGGGTGTTAAAGTTGGTGAGCTTGGTCGCGCCACAAAGACATGGTGTTCCATCTGCCCTTCTATATTTTTCACTTTGTGAAATGTGGTTCAGGTGTAGGGAAGAGCTAAAATGTTATATTTAGCAAGCACACACCAGCATCAATAGTCACAGGAGCAGTGTCAGGAAGCAAAGAGCCAACAGCTTTCACTTTAAATACAGTAACTCTTTTCCATGTATAGTAAACACCTTAAGGACATGGGAATGTTTCCAGTTGTAGCCTTCATTTACATAATCTTAGCAAGTTAGAAGCAGTTGGCGGTGAGCTCCCATGAATTCTGTCGTGTAGTCTGACATGCCCAGTGACTTACTCAAATTAGTGCACAACTGACAGGTCTGATTTTGTCTTTAGTCTCAGAGGTGGGTTCTTTTTAAATGGAGGGTTGACAACCAAAGAATGCTCATCCGGATAAGCAATGTATAGAATGCAGCAACGACAGATAAGGAACGTGGATGTTTTGGACTTCACAAAGAAGAGATGTTTGTTTGTCTGATGTCTCCTGTTTTATGTATGACAACAAAACGGAAAAAACAGAAGAAAAAATGGGCCAAGATTGCAGCTGAATTTGCTGTACCTGCTAACCCTTCATACAACACCAGCTCCGTCAGGTAGTACATTATTGATTATCAGAAAAAGGAGTGAGCAGGACTGGAAAGTCATCATGTAGTTGCTAAATTTTACATGGCCAGCAGTTTTCAGGTGTGTAACCAGATAAATGACTATGGTCTGACAACTCTGACAAACCCCACAACTAGAAGTCGAGTAAGGTTACATCACTGTTATTATACCACCTGGTGTCATTTGTTATTTAGCTGTCTAGCCTCTTTTGATTCTTTTTTGCTGGCTGAAGAGTACTACTGTTTGGGTGCAGGAAGTGCTTCATCAATGTATGTGTGCCACAGAAAGTATTTTTGGGTCAGGCCATGAAAGGATCTCAAATTCTATCTTGATACAGAAAAGCTTGGAGATGGGAGGAAGACAAGACAAGGGTTCATCTGGGGAGGAGAAAGGAGTCCAGATATTTAAGAAAAAGTAGTGGAGAAAAGAGTTTTGAACATTTTGGGGTTAGGGGCACAGGAAGCACTATTGCTACTACTGGGAAGGGCACTATCCACCTTAATAAATGGATAAGTGTCTGTCTGTGAGTCCGTCTGGTTGCTATGCCTCTGTCCTTTCAACAGAAGGTGCATGACAAACATTAACACTGCTTTTATGAATCCCCTACCAAATGGCATATAACAATGATGTCTGCATTTCATGGTGCACTGCAAACATTAACGCCTGAGGTTTTCATTGATTGCTTAGATTTCAGCCCATCTTAGGTGGGTGGCACAGCTAGTTTTTGTATAATTAGGCACCACAAGGGCTTCTAGGATAACCTCTATCCCTTTCAGTCTTGTAGCTGCATGAAGCGGATTCAATAAATTGATTGAATGATTTTCAGAAGCTGGCATCCTGTAAAGGCTGAGATACAGTTGAGATAGAGCTTCCAGTCTATCGGGACTGCCTAGATTTCACCTGTCCAAAAAACAAGAAACACTTGGCCTGGATTTTTCTGCTTCTCTTATCCACTTCATCATGCTTTTATATTCTAAGTCATTAATCCTCACACAAAAACATGCACAGTATTTACAGTATTTTTCTCCTTCTGTTCTTGTTGAGTTTCAGTCATCATTGTAGCACTACTCACTTGGATGGTAATTCTCTGTGTACCTATCGCTGAATTGGAGAGTCTTGAAGGAAGGGCAGAGGAAGACCAGGGAGAGTAAGTGTCAGTTGACAGCCAACAAGGGTTAGAATAAAATTGAAAGAATGAGTAGTGACCGAGCTTATGAGTAAAAAAAAGATCATTAAGTAATACACAAATATACTGTACATCAAAAAGACAAGTTACATCAGCCAGGGATGAGTCAACCAAGTATGAGCTCACATTATATCAAAAGTGGTAGGGCACCTATATAAATAGCAGGCCTGCAAAGTCACATGCTTTTTTAAGTTGTGCGGCAAAAGACGAGCACTCTTGTTAAAGATAGTGAGACACCTCAAAGAGCCAAGTGAAGAGCAGAGAATCCATCCATCGTGGCACTCAGTTCTGATGTTACAATGTGTGATGTGAATAAAATAGGCATTTGGTCAATTTTAAAATGCCTAGAAAAAAGTTCATTATGTGCAGATCTACATCCACAGTTTATTTCTAAATAGCCCAAATTTGGCACATTATTACCAAAACCCTGGGTAGGACAGTGTATTCCAGTCATATCCTGGTGATGGCGGCATCCCGATTTATGATGTAGATTTAGTATTTCTGGTCCTAATACCAAAGTCATTTAGGACACAGTAATCTGTGTCCTGACAGTTCTTTACGTGTGTTGACATATTTAATGTTTTTTTGACAATATTTTGCACAACATGGAAAAGCTGACAAGGTGAGTTTTAATGTCATCTTAAAGAATAATTATTTTAATGTCAGAATCATAGACAGAAAAAAGCTATTTTGCTCAAAATTATGATAAAGATTAGTAAGCATGTTGAGGCTGGAGAAAAAAATGTAATATAGCAGCAAATATGGTTTTGAAACAATTAACTCTAAAAGCAACCTTAAATGAATTGGACAAAATTAAAAAGTCTGTACAAAATTGTGATGATGTCACTGCATTTAAACTAACTCAAGCACACAGTTCTGTATTGGAAAAAATGGAAAAAATGTCTTTGGATTGAAGGTGCTGATCAGAAAGGCCTGCAGTCTTTAAGAGGGAACTCATCCTTCGTAAAGTGGATTATCATAACTTAATTATAGTTAATTTAAATATAAAACTTTATATAAATAGTGTTCTCTGGCTCCAAAAATGGCCCATATTTTCATTTAAATAGCACCAGAATATCTGCAAATTGACAGAATTAGTTTAATAATCATATTAGCCCTCAAAACATACCCTGATAAGACAACTGACCTTCATTAAATGATGTTTAATTGAGGCTTTACCTGGACTTTATCACCTCTAATCCTCACAGGTGGTGCAGTAGTAGTGCTGCTGCTGCTTTGCAGTAAGGAGACTGTGGAAGGTTGTGGGTTCGCTTCCTGGTGTGGATAGTGCTTTGAGTACTGAGAAAAGCACTATATAAATGTAATGAATTACTATTAGTTTCACACTCATAGGAATGGCCTTTCAGTCTGTCTTGGGCTTTGCCGGCTGTTTCATGAACTGTTTTAGTCCTGTGATGCCCAGGATAACATGAAATGACATGGTGAGTTAACCACAGCACATGAAGGCACAAGTGTTGTGAACGAGAGAGTGCCAAAGCACAGGAGAGTTTCAAGATACTCAAATTATCCTCTAGAGGGAGGGGATTACCTTCAAACTCTAGCTAGGATTTTATTCTTTACGAAAAATGCACTGTAATAACATGTAGCTCCATTGAGCAAAAAAAAAAAAAAAAATGGGAAAAGGAGTTGCCAACAAAAGCAATTTCAGATGAACAAAGTCTCAATACCAAATCCAACGAGTAGTCAAAAAATAGAACAAAAAAGGTCTGAAAAATGTAGAAAATCACAGAAGAGCAAAGCACACAAATAATTAAAAGAAACACTCACCAACTACCAAGCACATTCAAATGAACTGCAAAGGAATGTGGGTTTACCCTATTTTTTGTGGTGATGGGCCCGCCTCTATGTAGCTGGCATGCAAGACACATTCACTCAAAGCAGACGCTGCACACCCAGCAGGTCATCCAACACCTTTAGCACACACACAGCCCATTACAGCTGGTCGATCGCCACTGGGGCGAGATCACTGTGTGCCTGATATCAATCATCTTAAGTTCAAGAATAAGAAAATGTTTTCTGCTTTTCTCTCTCATAGACCTATTACTGTGAGCCCTTTAGAAAAGAAACCTGTTAAAAGGCTAAACCGGTGAAGTGTTTTCTATACAAAGTCTATGTTTTCTGACCAGCTGTCATCTAGTGAGGTAAATTTAAATACAGAGAATAACACAGGAGAAAATGAAAACACACAATGAAGAACAGAACTGGGATCATCTGTCTAGGAAGGGCTTGTGTTATAAGGGAGCTACACGGTAAGCCAGGAGGTGTCTGATAAATGAAATGATGACTACATCAACCAGTTTGTAATGCCAGGAGGGCTTCTTCAGCCAATAATCTATTTACTTTAGATGCACTGGCATGTGTTGTATTTCAGTCAGGGTTCAGATTCCTTTTTCATGTTTGACTCTTTTGTTTATGTTAATATTGTTAATTATGTTAGAAATTTGATACATAACCCACAGTATGTATTTTATTAGTCTGGGGTATTGTTTGGTTTCTTTTTGTGTAAGCTGCTTCTCTTATGTTCCTTTGTGTTTTGTGGGCTGTTCTCCAAGAGGTGGGGCCACCTGCCCATCGCCACAGGGAGCTACCCTTTACCCTCTAAAAGTGGACAGCTTCCCACAGTTCCCTGCAGTTCAGTCAAATGCACTTGAGGGTGGTAAGCTTACTTGTGTTTTGCTACACTTTGATTTATTGGATTTCTGGAACTTTTGAACTTTTTGCTCTGTGGTTTGACTTCAGCATTGAATTGTTTATTGGGGCGTTGTTTACTTTGGACTGCCTTACTGTTTAGACAACTATTGTATGCCTTTTGTGCCTAAGGGAGCTTATTTTTGTTCTGCAGAACTTTTGAATAATCTTTTTATTTATCAAGATTGTAGGTTGTCTTCTGCGTTACCTGCCGGGATTTTTAGATGTTTTTTTCCCCCTCTAATGGGTATTTTTGGAACTATTTGGGACTTTTGCTTTTTGGGACTCGAGCACATAACAGCATTTAAATGTGTTTTTTCATTAATTTTTTTATTTATTTAGTTCCAGATGTAACAAAATGAAAAAGTTTATAAAATGGACAAAATACTACCCTAGATAATAATCTTATTTGGAAAATGAATACAAAAAAGCAACTACTGTAAATGTAATCAGCGCTTATTTGAAGTGAACACGGACCTCATGGTGTCCTTTTATCACAGTGTTATCCAGCCTGTCATCACTGTCAGCTTCATCACTTAGTAGTTGGACAAAACAAAATTTATAAAAGCTCCAGCAGATGACCAAACACGCAGAAAAAGTGATTGGGGATGATGTAAATGATTTGGTAAGTGTGTGTCAGAGGACAGTCTTGAAAAAACTGGAAAAATAAAAACCTCACACTTTCACACAAGTCTCTATGTGAAAAAACAAAAATCCACTGAAGAATAAATAATCATGGCTCCCTCTTGAGGCCAATAAGAGAAATTAAAATCAAGTTATGCTAATAATTTACTTTATTTGCACATACCCCAACTTACTCAGAATTTTAGAGTCACTTATTTGTACAGCACCCCTGGAGCAATTGCAGATAAAGGGCCTTGCTCAAAGGCCTAACAGAGTCTGTCACGGCAAGGATTCGAACCAGTAGCCTTCAAGTTACCAGCCCAGAGCCTTTAGCCACAGAGCCACCAGATCAAGTTTAGGTTTCTTTATTGCCGTCCCATTGAAAAACATAATACAAGTTGAGATGAAATTGTGTGTCTTCAGAACAAGATGAGACAATGTGCAGTAAATTGACAAGTGCAGGACAAAGTACAGCAGTACAGCAATTATAACTGGATCAGTGGCAACTTAAAAATGTGCAATATAAGCAGATAAATTAATATCTGGAATGTACTAACATTACCACTAATAAAGTGCAATGTGTGCATTCGATTTATGCAGTTTTGAAATGTGTAAATAGTGTAAAGTTCGGAGTTCATATGTCACTGCGAGTACTGGAAGAAACTGTCACACAGTCTGGCTGATCTGGCGTGAATACTGTGATGTCATCTACTAGACGGTAGGAGCTCAAAAAGCCCATGTGCAGGGGTGTAAGGGGTCTTTACAGGTCAATACTGGATGCCTTGCAAAGGCTGCATGTGCTGTAGGTGTCTATCTATCTATCTATCTATCTATCTTGATAGCTGAAACCTCAATGGTGGAGCCATTTATGTAGAGTGGCCTATGAACTGGACTGGACTTTTTAGTATCAACGACCATCTCTTTCATTTTGGAGATGTTGAGAGACGGGTTGCTGTCAGCACACCAGGCTGTCAGATGTTTGACCTCTTTTCTGTATTCTGACTCATCAGTGTTACTGCTGAGGCCTACCACCACAGCTGTGATGTGATTGGAGCTAAACTGGGTAGAGCAGTCAGGTGTCAGTGGGGTGAGCCGAGGAGAGATGACGCAGCCCTGTGGTGCTCAATATGACAGTGCTGAAAATGTCAATGCAAACTGACTGTGGCCATGCTGTAAGGAAGTTTAAAATCCAGTTGCACAATCCAGTTGCACAATGATGTATTCATTCTGAATCCTCTGAGGTTGGTCATCAGTTCCTGTGGGATCATCGTGTTGAATGCTGAGCTGAAGTCAATGAACAGCATTCTGACATAAGTGTTCTTGCTATCCATATGAGACAGAGAAAGGTGGGGGGCCATAAAGAGGGGATCATCATTGGACCACTTTGGGTGGTATGCAGATTGGAGTTGGTCCAATGAGCCTGGGAGTTTAGCCTTGATGTGTGACATGACTGCCCTCTCAAATCACTTCGTAATGATTGGTGTGAGTGCCATGGGACGGTAGTCATTCAGGCATGTCACTGTTTGCTTTGTTGGCACTGGGATGATGGTAGTGGTCTTGAAGTTCACAGGTGCAGCCTTTTGTCTCAGAGATGTACTAAAAATGTACTGTGAAGACATCAGCCAAGCTGAGCTGCCCATTCTTTGATCACTTGGCCCGGTATGCTGTCCTTGTGTGGTTTGACTCAACTCACCTCAGCTGCCGTCAGACGGATCACCCGATTGCTTGGAGTCGGGGTCTTAAAATAAGATCTTAAAATGGAACTGAATTCATCCATTGTCTGAGTCTTTTTATGCATTGTGAATTTTAGCTTTATAGTCCATTTGAGTGACAAACATATAAGTTTTGTTATATTTTATTAATATATTCTTTTTTTTTTTTTTATTAATTTTATTACAATCCATACAAAGCAATCAAGTTTTTACAAAGAGAAAAATTAAGAACAGATCGATCCCCACCCCTGAGAGAGAGAGCAAGCCAAACGGCGTTAAATTTAAGGCTTGGAGACATACCTAAATTAATAAATTCTCTGTGCCTTTTGAACTTATTTTAAAATATTACTGATTAGATCCTGCCATGTTTTGAAAAAAGTCTGTACGGATCCTCTAACTGAGTATTTGATTTTTTCCAACTTCAAATAATATAACACATCGGTTTCCCACTGACTTAAAAGAGGAGAGTTTGGGTTCTTCCAGTTTATGAGAATAAGTCTACGTGCCAAAAGTGTAGTGAATGCAATCACAATTTGTTTGTCTTCCTCCGCTTTAAACCCATCTGGAAGAACCCCAAACACAGCTGTTAATGGGTTTAGAGGGATTGTAAGTCCAAGGCTATCTGAAAGGTAATTAAAAATGTTTGTCCAGAATAATGTTAATTTGGTGCAGGACCAGAACATGTGACCTAGTGAGGCTGGGACTTGGTTACAACGTTCGCAGGTTGGATCATGCCCTGGAAACATTTTGGAGAGTTTTAGTCGAGACAGATGTGCTCGATATATAATTTTGAGTTGTATAATTGTATGCTTTGCGCATATGGAGCTCGAGTGAATTCTCTGCATTGCTACTTTCCACTCCTTTTCTGATATATTAATTGAAAGATCTTTTTCCCAGTGTCCTCTTGGATCTTTAAAAGGGAGGGATTGTAAAATGATTTTATATATTGTAGAGATGGAGTCTAAATCCTTGAGATTGAGCAATATTTTTTCCAGCATGGATGAGGGTGCAAGATGAGGAAAATCTGGAAGGTTTTGTTTAACAAAGTTTCTGATTTGAAGATAGTGAAAGAAATGTGTAGCTGGAATGTTAAATTTGGAATGTAATTGCTCATAGGATGCAAAGACGTTGTCTATATAAAGATCTCTAAGCAAGTTAATTCCAAATTTTTTCCAAATATTAAAAACTGCATATGTTTGTGAGGGTTGAAAGAGGTGGTTCTCTTGCAGGGGTGCCACAGATAGAAGCTTCTCCGTCTTAAAATACTTTCTACATTGGTTCCAGATTCTAAGTGAGTGGAGCACAATTGGGTTATTAGTGTATTGCCGATAACGTGTGTTTATTGGAGCACAGAGCAAGGAATACAAAGAAGTACTGCAGGAATTTAATTCTATTGCGGACCAAGCCTGTGTATGTTCTTCTATTTGTGTCCAGGTTCTTATCGCCTGTATATTTGCTGCCCAGTAATAAAACTGGAAGTTAGGTAGAGCCATGCCGCCTTCTGCCTTTTGTCTTTGTAGGGTCGCTCTTTTGATGCGTGGATGTTTTGAATTCCAAATAAATGAGGTTATTGTCGAATCTAATTGCCTAAAAAATGATTTATTAATGTATATTGGGATGTTTTGAAATAAAAAAAGGAGCTTAGGAAGAATATTCATCTTAACAGTGTTAATTCTTCCAGCTAGTGTGAGATGAAGGGTTGACCATCTATGCAAGTCTTGTTTAATTTTTTCCATGCAAACGGCGAAATTTTGTTGATATAGAGCTTTATGTTTACTTGTGATGTTTACCCCTAGGTATTTAAACTGTTCTGCAATGATAAATGGTAGGGTATCTAATCTAATATTATATGCTTGAGAGTTCACTGGAAAGAGTACACTTTTATTCAGATTAATTCTGAGACCAGAGATCTTTTGAAATTCTGTGAGTGCTGCTAAGACTGCAGGTACAGAATTTTCTGGGTCTGATATATACAGTACCATGTCATCTGCATATAATGAGATTTTCTGTTCCAGTCCTTCTCTGCTAATCCCCTTTATCTGATCAGTATTTCGACAATGTATTGCCAGTGGTTCAATGGCAATCGCAAACAGCAGCGGTGACAAGGGGCATCCTTGTCTAGTGCCACGTTCTAGTTTAAAGTAGTCTGAGCAAATGTTGTTGATGCAAACTGAAGCTTCTGGGTTAGTATACAGTAATTTAATCCATGCACAGATGTTTGGGCCAAACCCAAACTTCTCCAATATAGTAAAAAGGTATTTCCATTCAATCATGTCGAATGCTTTTTCTGCATCTAATGATAATAATATTTCTGGGGTGTTTGATTTAGTTGGTGAGTATATTACATTAAACAGGCGTCGAAGATTGGAAGATAAGTGCCGGCCCCTAATAAATCCAGTTTGGTCTTGTGATATTACCGAGGGGAGCACTTTCTCCACCCTTCTGGCTAAGATTTTAGAGAGTATTTTAACGTCGTTATTCAGAAGTGAAATTGGTCTGTATGATGCACATTGTAATAAGTCCTTATTTTGTTTTGGAAAGACAGTGATTAGTGCTTGGTGAAAGGTTTGTGGAAGAGATTGGTTATTTCTGGCTTCTGTAAATGTTGCTAATAAGAGGGGGGCTAGCTGAGCGGAGAATTTCTTGTAAAATTCTGCAGGGTAACCATCAGGGCCTGCTGCTTTCCCGCCTTGGAGTGATTTTATAGCATCTAGTAATTCTGATAACATCAGAGGTTTATCAAGTTCCTCCGCACTAAAAGCGTCTATTTGTGGTATCTGTAATGTATCCAGAAATGCATTAGGTTGTGTATTGTCTTCCTTAAACTCAGTAGTATATAGGGATTTATAGTAGTCTCTGAAAGTGTGCATTATATTTTGGTGTTCGACGATTTTATCTCCGTTCGTACTAGTGATTACCGAGATTGCGTTGCGCACTTCTTGCTTGTGAATTTGTTGAGCTAAAAGCTTATTCGCTTTCTCCCCATGTTCATAGTAATGATGTCTGGATTTGTAAATTAGTTGTTCAGTTTCTTTAGTTGTCAAGAGGTTTAATTCCAAATGTAGAGCCTGCCTTCTCCTATGTAGAGTCTCGCTTGGTAGTCTGGCATGTTCTTCATCTATTTTTGTAATTTCGCTTTTTATATCTGCTACTTTCTTGGCCTCGGATTTATTTCTGTGGGAAAGATATGAGATAATCTGTCCTCTTAAGAAGGCCTTAAGAGTTTCCCAGAGTATCCCTGCAGAGATCTCGGGGGATGTATTTGTCTCTAGAAAGAATTTGATTTGTTTGGATATAAATTCAGTACAATTCTCATCAGCTAATAGAAGCGGGTTGAGGCGCCATCTGCGGGGTGAGTGCATGGGGCTTAGTAATTTTAGCTCCAAGATCATAGGTGCATGGTCAGAAATAACAATAGCATCGTATTTGCAAGATTTAATCTTAGGCAAGAAGTTATTGTCTATAAAGAAGTAATCGATCCTTGAGTAACAATGATGTACTGGTGAGTAGAAAGAATATGTTCTTGAATTTGGGTTTAAAAACCTCCAGGGGTCTGATAAGTTGTGATCAGTTATAAACTTTGTAATTATTTTTGCAGTGTTAGATGCCGTTCCCCCTGTGGAGGAGGTCCTATCTAAAAGTGGATTCATAACACAATTAAAATCCCCAGCCATTATAACTTTATGAGTGTTCAGATTGGGAATGGATGCCAACAAATTTTGTATAAATTCCTTATCATCAACATTAGGTGCATAAACATTTATCAAGATCATTTTACAGTTAGATAAGTCTCCCATAACCATTACATATCTCCCTTCAGGATCCAATACTACATCTGATGCTACAAATGGAACAGTTCTATGTATGAGAATTCCCACACCTCTAGTTTTCTTCGTAAAGCTAGAATGAAACATTTGGCCAGTCCAGTCTTTCTGCAGCCGGAACTGATCCTTGCTTATTAAGTGAGTTTCCTGTAAAAATACTATTTTAGCATTTAGACCTGTTAGGTGAGAGAGTACTTTCTTTCTCTTTAATTCGTGATTCAGGCCTTTAACATTCCAGCTTACGAAGTTAACTGTCCCATCATGGAGACACTGATTCTGAGTTTTTGATGTCATTTTATAGTCTTATTATAATTATAAAGACTGAGAGGATAGATTAGGTATAGATCAGGCCTGCTCTCTTTCTCCCCCCCCCCTTAACCCCCCACCCTCCCTTTTTGCCTCCCCAAGTGAGGCTAAAACCCACTTCACATAGTCCCAATCCTCTGACATACCCAGAGACAGAGTACGTCCAAAGCAAAACAAGCTCCAATGCAGCGGCGCTTAAGGGTTAAAAGATAGAGATATCTCTAAAAAAAAAAAAAAAAAAAAGAGTTTTACACTTAAAATATATATATAGTCTTCAGCAATTTTAGTGCATTAAGATGATACACCCAGATAATAAACCCAGGGGATGGTATTAAAAATGTGTCCAGAAGAAGCATAACCAGTCTTAATGCAGTAATAGCAGTAACAGTAAACCTAGGGTATGATATTGAACAGTCTCGTTTAGGGTAGAGATGAGATAATTAGAAAAGAAAAAGAAAAAAATAAATAAATAGATAAATAAATAATTAAGCACAATAAAACATAAACAGATAGCGCCCTAGTAATACTAAGTAATAATGAGAATATATGCTGATAAAAACCCGTATTTTAAAACGAATAGATCAGACAAAAGATTATTAATCTTGCTTCATCGTTTTAACCGCCATGACTCACTATTATGTATCAGAATAGTCCCGGGATCAGCTTTCTTAATTCTTTTTCTGCCTCTTCCTTGCTACCGAAGACATAGAATTGACCCTGCCATTCCACTTTCAGTTTTGCCGGATACAGGAGGCTGTATTTCACACTGGCTTGCCGTAGCCGCTGTTTAATATTATAGAAGGATGCGCGTTTAGTAGCTGTTGCTGGAGAGAAGTCAGGGAAGATAAGAATGCGGTTATTTTCAAATATAATATCTTCCTTGTTTCTGAGGAGTGCCATCACCTCTAGCTTAAATGATAATCGTTCAAAACGAACTATAAAAGATCTTGGTCGGGGTCTGACGGTGTTTGGTCCGCGTACGCGGTAAGCCGCTGCTATCTCAGATTCTGCTTTAAAGTCGTCCCCGATTATTTTAGAAAAAAGTTCAGCTGCGAATTTCACAGGGTTTGAACTTTCTCGATTCTCCGGCAGACCTTCAATTCTGACATTATACCGTCTACTGCCATCTTCTAAGGCAGCCAGTCTGTCTCCAAGTTTTTCTCCGAGTTTTTTGCATTCGGAACTAACATTTATTGCTCTTTCTTCGGCACTGGCAGCTGAATGTTCGACCATTTCAATCCGATTCGTGAATGTCTCCTTAAGATGCTCCAATTGATCAGTAAGCGTGCTCAATTTAACCGAGTTTTCCTGAATGCGCTCTTCAATTTTTCCCAGCACCTGTCGAAGCTCAAGTTGCACCTCTTGACGCAGCCTTTCATTTGCCTGTTGGAATTCCTGTCGCAGCCTTTCAGTTGCCTGTTGGATTTCCTGTTTCAGGCTCTCATGTGCCTTTGCCCTTGCTATCTCATTAGCCTTCTCGCTTTTCTTTATGTCTTGCGTGAGCTCAACGAGCAACACCTTCAGTTCAGATAGTTCAATTGTGCTTTCTTGTACCGTAGATGAAGCAGCAGACTTTGCTGTAGCCGGCGTCCCCGCAGCTACAGGCTCGCGTAATTGCGCAATTGAAGCCGCGGACTTCGAGGCCCTTTCCAGTTTCATGTGATCTTCTCCAATCGGCGAGCTATCCAGCTCTGCACTCACGATCGCACCTTCGCTCCCCTTTTCGCTCTCAGCCGGCGACGATGTAGCGGACCGTGGTCCCGAGGAGTCTGTGCTTTCGCCCATCTGATCCAGGTCTGTCTCTGAAAGGCCGTATCTGGAACCGGGGCTTGCTGATCGCAGCTTGGGTGTAGCTTTAGTTTTCGATTCTTTCGAACCCCCTTTCTTGTTGGCCATGTTTATATGTGCTTACATATATTGTAGCAGTCCCTCTCGGGTTGAATAAATACAGGATATCTCAAGATAATAAGCAAATAATATGAAAAATAACACCACTGCTAGCGGAGCTCCACTTCAGACGTCCATCTCTCGCATCGGACGAGACCAATCCAATATTTTATTAATATATTCTAATGTACTCATGCACTAAGCCACATTCACTCACAATTTAATTTTTCTTGTCTGCCATTACTACTTGGGATGTGGCAGGAAATCTGTAGAAGTGTGGAGAAAAGTCATGTCGACAGAGAGAACATGTTAACTCCACAGAGACACTGACTAGTATGAGGGTCCTGGGAGCTGTGAAGTCCTAACCAGTGTACAACTCTGGTGTATTAATATTTAAAGATATGAATAATAATAATAAAAGAAGATAGTTTTAAAAAAAACATCTGCACATTTAAATTAGCTGGCAATGTGAGAAGTAAATTGACTGCTGGAGATTTGTTGTTGAGTTTGGAATGGTGAATAAATGTGTGTTTGTGTCCTCAGTGAGAACTTCATGTGTGTATCTGTCAGTAATCATGTCCACCACCGTCATGCCTACAAGACACACCACACATGTCTCGAGGTTTTCAAAGTTTATAAAACATTACCGAAATATGTAAAAGTTAAGAATTTTATTGTAATTAATACCCACGACAATTAACTTCATGTTCTTGCTTTTTCTTTATAATTAAATGTCAATGTTATAAAGGTGAAGAAATAAAATGAAATAAAAATGAGGAATATGAATATTTATTGGAATAAATAAATATTGGAATATTTTTGAGGAGGAGGCTCTCATGTACTTCGTTAACAGATCAGATGTGACAAAGAAACTGAGGGGCCACAGATGAAGTGGGAGACCAGAAAGTGCAACTTGGAGAATAGAGGACCCATGAATGAAAGACTTTATGGAGAAACGGAACTTCATGCAGTTGTTCTTGTGAGTCACAAAAACATCTGGGAAACAATGGCTTGATTCTTTACTAAAAGGAGAACCTGGAAAAAATAAAAAGAGAAACCTCCTCATTTGTAAAGTATACCAAATATTTTTATGCCACTCAGATGTATAATAGTCAGTGAGAGCTTCTTGTTGAAAGCAGCATGGAGAAACGCCAAGAAATTAATTGATTTTAAATTGTTCCTGTCATTCTTTCCACATCCACACATTTACTTACATTTATTTATTCAGATGTCATTTTTGCATCACTGACTTATGTGGTGGTGTCTATTTTGTTAATGATTATCTATCTTAATATGTGTGCCTGTGTTAAATAATTAAAATGTGTTTTTGGTAACAAATTTAGTCTTGATTATGGCCATTTACTCGAATGCCTATTATGTGTCCTTGAAAGAGCTGAAAAGTCTCAGTTTGAGCTGGAGACATTGTTTCTAATTATGCAGCACTTTATTCACAATTACTTATAAATGAAAATACATCAATTTGCTCACTCTTAAAATGTCCACTCAGATGATCTCAATTCATGTCTTCCTCAGTGCTTTTTATTTGGAGTGTCTCAGACTCTCCAGATGTTTCTTGTTTTCCACATCAGTCGATAATTCTGGGACTGCTGAGATGATGCCAGATCTATTTCCACTGAGTGAGGCCAACCATCAGTTGTATGTATTTTGTCTTGTCCTGATTGATTTGTAGACCTGTCCTCTTAGATTCTTTATCAAGTATCTTAAATTTCTGTATTGGGCTGTTTTGGTTTCTAGAAATCAGAACAACATCATTAGCACAATTATGGCTGAACAAGTAAGGTTTGGGACAAAGACACATTTTTCCTTGATTTGCCCCTTTGCTCCACAATTTAAAATTATAAATCAAACAATTCAGCAGTAACTAAAGTGTACATTGCAGACTTTCATTTAAGGGGGATTTACAGGCATTTTGGTCACACCATGTAGAAATGAGAACACTTACTAAGCAAGGATCAGTTCCGGCTGCAAAAGGACTGGACTGGCCAAATGTTCCATTCTAACTTTACAAAGAAAAACTAGAGGTGTGGGAATTCTCATACATAGAAGTCTCATTTGTAGCATCAGGTGTAGTATTAGATCCCGAAGGGAGATATGTGATGGTCATGGGAGACTTATCTAACTGTAAAATGATTTTGATAAATGCTTATGCACCTAATGTTGATGATAAGGAATTTATACAAAATTTATTTGCATCCATTCCCAATTTGAACACTTATAAAATTATAGTGGCTGGGGACTTTAATTGTGTTTTAAATCCACTCTTAGATAGGACTGCTACCACAGGGGGGATGACATCTAACACTGCAAAGATAATTACAAAGTTTATAACTGATCACAACTTATCAGACCCCTGGAGGTTTTTAAACCCAAACGCAAGAACATATTCTTTCTACTCACCAGTACATCATTGCTACTCAAGAATTGATTATTTCTTTATAGATAATAATTTCTTGCCTTTGATGAAATCTTGCAAATATGATGCTATTGTTATTTCTGACCATGCACCTCTGATCTTGGAGCTAAAGTTACTATGCCCCACACACTCACCTCACAGATGGCGTCTTAACCCACTTCTATTAGCAGACAAGAATTGTATAGAATTTATATCCAAACAAATCAGTTTCTTCCTAGAGACAAATTCATCCTTAGAGATTTCTACAGGAATACTCTGGGAAACTCTTAAGGCCTTCTTAAGAGGACAGATTATCTCATATCTTTCCCACAGAAATAAATTAGAAACCAAGAAAGTAGCAGAGCTAAAAAGCAAAATTACTAGAATAGATGAAGAACATGCCAGGCTTCCAAGCGAGGCTCTGCATAGGAAAAGGCAGGCTCTGCATTCGGAACTAAACCTCTTGACAACTAAAGAAACTGAACAACTAATTTATAAATCCAGACATCATTACTATGAACATGGAGAGAAAGCTAATAAGCTTTTAGCTCAACAAATTCACAAGCAAGAAGTCCGCAATGCAATCCCAGTAATCACCAACACGAACGGAGACAAAATCATCAACCACAAAAATATAATGCACACATTCAGAGACTACTATAAATCCTTATATTCTACTGAGTTTAAAGAAGACAATATACAATCTAATGCATTTCTGGATACATTACAGATACCACAAATAGACACTTTTAGTGCGGAGGAACT
>JANRMT010062799.1:1631937-1647827 GCA_026402145.1 Polypterus bichir lapradei
TGATGTCAGACGAAACTCCGCCCCCACGGGTTTCAAGCTCATCTCCATTACAGTAAATGGAGAAAAACAGCTTCCAGTTATGACCATTACGCGTAGAATTTCGAAATGAAACCTGCCCAACTTTTGTAAGGAAGCTGTAAGGAATAAGCCTGCCAAATTTCAGCCTTCTACCTACACGGGAAGTTGGAGAATTAGTGATGAGTCAGTCAGTCAGTCAGTCAGTCAGTCAGTCAGTGAGTGAGTGAGTGAGGGCTTTGCCGTTTATTAGTATAGATTCTCCGCTCAGCTATCTCCCCTCCTATTAGCAACATTTACAGAAGCCATAGACAATCAAACTCTTCCTCAAACTTTTCGCCAAGCATTAATCACCATTTTTCCAAAACAAAATAAGGACTTATTACAATGTGCATCATACAGACCGATTTCACTTTTGAATGGTGATGTTAAAATACTCTCCAAAATCATAGCTAGAAGGATGGAGAAAGTGCTCCCTTCGGTAATATCACAAGATCAAACTGGATTTATCAATGGCCGACACTTATCTTCAAATCTTTGACGCCTGTTTAATGTAATATACTCACCAACTAAATCAAACACCCCAGAAATGTTATTATCATTGGATGCAGAAAAAGCATTTGACATAATTGAATGGAAATACCTTTTTACTACATTGGAGAAATTTGGGTTTGGCCCGAAGATTTGTGCATGGATCAAATTACTGTATACCAATCCAGAAGCTTCAGTTTGTATCAACAACATTTGTTCAGACTACTTTAAACTAGAATGTGGTACCAGACAAGGATGCCCCTTGTCACCGCTACTGTTTGCAATCGCCATTGAACCACTGGCAATACACTGTCGAAATGCTGATCAGATAAAGGGGATTATCAGAGAAGGACTGGAACAGAAAATTTCTCTATATGCAGATGATATGGTACTGTATATATCAGACCCACAAAATTCTGTGCCTGCAGTCTTAACAGCACTCACAGAATTTCAAAAGATCTCCGGTCTCAGAATTAATCTGAATAAAAGTGTACTCTTTCCAGTGAATTCTCAAGCATATAATATTAGATTAGATACCCTACCTTTTATCATTTGTGACAGATTAGGGTTTCTTGCACCCTTGTACCCTCAGACCACTCGTCAGACACCAGATAAAAAGTCCAATTATTATTTATTATAATAATAATGTGCACAAAGCACGCTCCTCTCCACAATACTCAATAAACAAATCACAATAACAATCCTCCTCTCCTAGACGCTTAGCCACCCTGCCTCCCAACTCAGCTCCCCTGTCTGGGATCTCCCACAGTCCTTTATACTCCTCGACCCGGAAGTGTTTCTGAGCCCTCAGTCCATGTGATTATCCAACACTTCCGGGTCGGGTAATTTTCTCTTTTCTTCAGCCCGGAAGTATATCATTCCTTCCGTTTCCATGATTGTGAAATACTTCCGGGCTACAAGGAAAGTATAAGTCCCTGGGCCTCCCTGCAGTGTCCTCCGGTGGCCCCCATGGTATCCAGCAAGACTGTGGTGAAAAACTCCAAGTTCCATGATGCCCTGCTGGAATTCGGGGCCCTTCCATGTTGCAGGGATGGCTCCATCTGGCGGTTTGGGGTTGTTGGCTGGGATACATGGCCGGCAATCCCTCACACATTTCAGAACAGTTTAAATAATTAGGGGTAAACATCACAAGTAAATATAAAGCTCTTGATCAACAAAATTTCACCGTCTGCATGGAAAAAATTAAGCAAGACTTGCGTAGATGGTCAACCCTTCATCTTACTCTAGCTGGAAGAATTAACACTGTTAAGATAAATATTTTTCCTAAGCTCCTTTTTTAATTCAAAACATCCCAATATACATAAATAAATCATTTTTTAAGCAATTAGATTCAACAATAACCTTATTTATTTGGAACTCAAAACATCCACGTATCCAAAGAGCTACCCTACAAAGACAAAAGACAGAAGGTGGCATGGCTCTACCTAACTTCCAGTTTTATTACTGGGCAGCAAACATACAAGCTATAAAAACCTGGACACAAATAGAAGAACAAACACAGGCTTGGTCCGTAATAGAAATAAAATTCTGCAGTACTTCTTTATATTCTCTGCTCTGTGCCCCAATAAATACAAGTTATCGGCAATATACTAATAACCCAATTGTGCTTCACTCACTTAGAATATGGAACCAAAGTAGAAAGCAATTTAAGATGGAGAAGCTTTTATCTGTGGCACCTCTGCAATAGAACCACCTCTTTCAACCTTTGCAAACATATGCAGTTTTTAATATCTGGAAAAAAATTGGGATTAACTTACTTAGAGATCTTTATATAGACAACGTCTTTGCATCCTATGAACAATTACATTCCAAATTTAACATTCCAGCTACACATTTCTTTCACTATCTTCAAATTAGGAACTTTGTTAAACAGAACCTTCCCGATTTTCCTCATCTTGCATCCTCATCCATGCTGGAAAAAATATTGCTCAATTTCAAGGACTCAGACACCATCTCTGCATTATATAAAACTATTTTACAGTCCCTCCCTTTCAAAGATCCAAGAGGACACTCGGAAAAAGATCTCTCAATTAATATATCAGAAAAGGAGTGGAAAGTAGCAATGCAGAGAATCCACTCGAGCTCCATATGTGCAAAGCATACAATTATTCAACTCAAAATTATATATCGAGCACATCTGTCTCGTCTAAAACTCTCCAAAATGTTTCCAGGGCAAGATCCAACCTGCAAACGCTGCAATCAAGTGCCAGCCTCACTGGGTCACATGTTCTGGGCCTGCACCAAATTAACATCATTCTGGACCAAAATTTTTAATTACCTTTCACACAGCCTTGGTTTCACAATCCCTCCTAACCCATTAACAACTGTGTTTGGGATTCTTCCAGATGGGTTTAAAGTGGAGAAGGACAAACAAACTGTGATTGCATTCACTACACTTTTGGCACACAGACTTATTCTGCTAAACTGGAAAAATCCAAACTCTCCTCTTTATAAGTCAGTGGGAAACCGATGTTTTATACTATTTGAAATTGGAAAAAATCAAATACTCAGTTAGGGGATATGTACAGATTTTTTTCAAAACATGGCAATATCTAATCAGTAATATTTTAAAATAAGCTCTTAAAGCACAGAGGAAACAATTATTTCTGTATTTCTTTTTCTTCTCCATTCATCTCTATTGGCTTATCAAACTTATTAATTTAGGTATGTTTACAAGCCTTAAATTTTACTCTGTTGGCCTTGCTCTCTCTCAGGGGTGGGGGTCGACTTGTTCTCAATTCTACTTTTTGTAAAAATTGATTGATTTGTATGGAATGATTGTAATAAAATTAATAAAATTTCAAAAAAAAAACCAAAACACAGCAATGGCAGGTCTATTAAAGCCATTAACTTAAGTACTTTGTCACATATCCCTCACATGCAATGACTGCTTGAAGTCTGCAATTCACAAACATCACCAGGTGCTGAGGATATTCTCTGGTGCTGCTCTGCCATGCCTCTAATGCAGCCATCTTCAGCTCCTGCTTGTTTTGGGGGCTTGTCCCCTTAAGTTTTCTCTTCAGCATATGGAAGGCCTGTTCAGTTGGATTTAAATCAGCTGACTGACTTGGCCATTCAAGAATTTTCCATTTTTTAGCTTTGAAAAACTCCTGTGGTGCCTCAACAGTATTTCTGAGTGATTATCTTGTGGTAGAATGAAGCTCGTTCAGTGAGTTAGGAGGCATTTACTGGACCTTGAGCAGATCAAATGTTTCTCTACACCTCAGAATTCATTATGCCCCTGCCATCAGCAGTTCCTTCATCAATGAATAGAAGTGTGCCAGGACCTGTGGGAGCGATACACACCCAAGCCATAACACCCCCACCACCATGTTTAACAGATGAGGTGGTCTGCTTTGGATCTTTGGCAGTTCCTTTTCGTCTCCACGGGTTGCTCTTGCCATCACTCTGATGCAGGTTCATCTTTGTCTTGTCTGTTCACAAGACCTTTTTCCAAAATTCTGTAAGCTCTTTGAAGTCCTTTTCACAAAATGTAATCTAGATATCATATTTGTGTGGCTAACTAGTGCTTTGTATCTTGCAGTATGGCCTCTCTATGTGTGTTCATGAAGCCTTCTGAGGATGGTCGTCTCTGTCACATCCACATTTGCCTCCTGAAGTCTGACTTTGATTTGTCGGACAGGCGTTTGGGGTTTTTTCTTAACCATAGTGAGGATTCTGTCATCAGCAGTGGAAGTCTTCCTTTGCCTACCAGTCCCTGTGTTATTACTGAGCTCACCAGTGTGTTCTTTCTTCTTCATGATATTCCAGACAGTTGATTTATATCATCCTAAGGTTTTACTCATGTATCTAATGGTGTTATTCTTATTTTTCAACCTCTTAAAGGCATCTTTGACTTTCATTGGCATAGCTGTTATCCTCATGTTCAACAATGGTAACTGCAGACTCCAAAGGGAAGAAGCAAACTGAGGTATCTTATGAAGCAATGAAACATACCTGAGACATCACAAACACCTGTGATGACAATTGTGCCAAACTTTATTGTGACCTGAAATGAGAAGTGCCATGTAGACAAAGTGTTGTATTTTCTACACGGTGTTATGGAAATGTATGGTGTGGCAAATGGCCAGGGTCCTTGCCTGGCTGGGACGCCTCCACGATGGAAGGACCGGGGGAGGAAGAGTGGCTAAAACATTATCTCCCCTGGAGCGCTAAGTGGCAGCCCCCCTGGGTTGCAGTGGTGTCTTGGACTCCCACAGGGCTCCATGGGAGTTGGAGTTGGATACAGCCCTGTTGGGATCCAGGGGTGCTGCCAGGGGGAGCTGCAGCTGCTGTTGAGCTTGTATGGGTGTTTTTTCCGCCACACCCGGAAGTGCTGCCAGAAGTAGGTCATCAAGCACCTGGAATACTTCTGGGTACCTTATAAAAGGAGCCAGCAGACACTACTCCGAGAGCCAGAGTCGGGAAGGAGGGAGATGAAGCTTGCCTGGAGGAGTGGAGGAGGAAAAAGAAAAAGAGAAAGAGAGAGAAGAAGAACTGTGTTGTGTTTAGCTGTGCTTTGGGACTGTGTTGAGCTTGTGGGAAACAGGAGAAGGAGTTTCTCCCGAGAGAGAAAAGAAAATGTAAAGGTTGTGGTTGCACTTGTGGTTTCTTCACTTGTGCCCGATGCATCTGTGTGTTTTGGGGTTGACTTCACAATGGAAATCCACTTCAATGAAAGTCTACAATGTGCACTTTAATCACATCTGAAATGTTTGATTTATAATTTAAAACTGTGCAGCAAAGGGGTAAATCAAGGACAAATGTGTCTTTGTCCCAAATATGGAGGGCACTGTAAATATGGGTACCTGGATTTATATTTAGTTTCTTGATAACTTGAAATGTAAGGAACTGTGTATCTCCATCAATATACTCTAATTGAGAATATTCTGTACCTTGTATGTGTCCAGAGCCATGGCAGATCGTGTTCTGGCACTCCCAGTTGTGCCCTTTCAATAAAAACTCCCTCCTAAGTGGTACCTAACTTTTAATTGGGTCATGCGGTTCTTGTTTTTTTCTTTTATTTTAATATATAACATTGGCAATTTAAAATATATTTCCTTATGTGATTAATGTTTTTTTAATTACATTTCCTTATTTCAATTATAATGAACAAAATTTTTATGCTCACAGTTATCTTAAAAAGTATCTCTACAGTACGTATTATGTCACATGCAGGCCTGGTGAGTCTCTTATTCTGATTTGTTTTAGGGCCATCAGGGACTGGAATGTTTGTTCCCTCAGTGTCCGTTTCCCTCTGTAGACTGGAAAAACAGCAGCAGGCAGACAATTCTCATCACTTCCTCCTCGAGCCCAGCTTCTTCTACCCAACCAGCATAAAACTGGCACCAAATCAAATGGAGTTGTCATTTATTTGTCCAGCAGAGCTTAAGCTATGACCATGATCCAGCAATTCTTTAATCCCACTAGAGGGCACTAAAACACCATTTTGCTAAAGCACTGAACTTTCTATTAATATCTGTGCATTTCTTTTCTTTGTGAAGAGTCACATTCAATGGGTATCCTCAGGTTGTAACCCCAACTCTTCTTTTGTTCTCTTGTTTGCATTTACACTATATACAGTGTAATGAGAAAACACAAAAATGCTCATAAAGGGTTTGGGGCACCCATAGGCAAACCCCCTATACTGAAGGGAGCGCAAAAGGCGCAAGAGAAAAAGCATGGTAAGGCACCTAAAGGGAGACTGATCCCCTGGGGAGATGGAGTCTGCTCTAAGATGGCGGTGGCTTCAGCTAAGACGTTTTCTGGGAGGAAGAGGCAGATACTGTTGGGCTGCACCCGAAAGTGACGTCATTGATGGTGGCACATCAGTCTTTCTTCCTGCAGAAGGGAAAGAAAAAGAGATACGATATTGAACAATCCCCTCAGGTGGCCTGGGTTAGTATTGTCATCAACTAAGTCTGTAAGTTGTTCCCCAAGTGCATGGGTGTGACAGTATCCCCCCCCCCCCCCACCTTAGCCCAGATCCACTGGATTGGGCAGCTTGAGCCGTGAGATCATAAACACAAGACAGGGCATCAGTGTTGGCATGGAGAATACTGCAGCAATGCTGGACTTTGAACCTAAAAGGCTGGAGGTCTAAAAACCACCTGGTTACCCGAAGGTTGGACTCCCAATGCAGAGCCATCCATTGTAGAGCAGCATGGTCCATCACCATTTGATCGCCAGTGCCTCTCTCTCTACTGCCGCAATAGTTTCTGGCTCAGGTACATCAAAGAGTGTTAAACACCCCTGACACTTTGGCTTATCACAGCCCCTAGGCCTGTGTCCAAAGCATTGGTCTGTAAATTAAAAGGTAAGGAAAATTTTGCAGTTATCAAAATAGTTGTTGAAGTGAGGGCCTCTTTCAAGTCATGAAATGCGTCCTCTGTTTTTTCATCCCAGACCACCATGTTAGGAGCATGCTTCTTTGTTAACTTGGCTAATGGGGCAGCCCTCTTGGAAAAACGAGGTACGGACCTGCAATAGTACCCTGCAAGTACTAAGGAAGCTTGTACATTCTGTTTAGTTTTTGGATGAGGCCAGTTAACAATGGTAGCAACTTGGGAACACTGATTACATACAATACCTCTGCCCATCAAATAGCCTAAATATTTGGCTTCAGCTAACTTAAAGAAACATTTCTTTATATTAATCATGAGGATGGCTTCTTTTAGTGCCAGAGGTACCTCACACATCTGTTGTATACGATTCTCCCAGGTGTTGGAATAGAATACTATGTCTTTGATATAGGTGGCACTATAGACTTGATGAGGTTGTAGCAGTCTATTCATCAGATGTTGTAAAGTCATTGCTGTTCTGTGCAAACCGAATCGGAGAACCATATACTGCCAGTGACCTCTTAGGGTACTAAACATGGTCTTTTCCTTTGCAGATGCCATTAAGGGAATCTGCCAATACCCTTTGGTCATGTCAAGAGTGGTAAAATACTAAGCTCTCCCTATCCACTCAAGAAGTTCATTCACAATTGGCATTGGGTAGGCATCAAACCGAGATACCTGATTAACCCACCGGAAGAGATTGCAAAATTGGCAACTTCCATCTGGCTTAGAAACCAGCACAATGGGACTGGACCAAGGACTGTAGCTTTCCTCAATCACCCCCAAGTCCAACATTCATCTGATCTCCAACTTGACCTTGGCACGTTTGGCTTCCAGGAGGTGATAGGGGAGTTCTCGAATGACGACTCCAGGGTCAGTAACACTGTTGTGCTCAATCAAGGAGGTTCTTCTGTGTTTCTTGTTCACCAAACTCGGGACGGACAAGATTACTTCTTCAAGCCCTCGTCTTGGGTTGGGAGTTAGATCAGTACCAAAGTTTAAGTGATTGAATGCAAAGAAGTTTCAATTGGAGTAAGGAACAGGATCCCTTTCCTTCCATTGCTTTAGGAGGTTAATATGATATATCCACTTAGCTGGCCATCTATTTGGTTGTTTAATCAAATTTCTGACCAAGCCCTTCCTCTCTTTAACTTCATATAGGCCCTGCCAATGAGGCAATAATTTAGAGTGAGATGTGGGAACAAGAGCCATAACCCTGTTTCTCCGCTGGAACTCCCATAAGGTTGCCCCTCAAACATAACAATGAGCCTGCATTGCTTCAGCATGTTCCATGTTTTCTTTTAGTATGGGCCTGATTTTACCAAATCTATCGTGTAGGTGGGTGATACAGTATATTCTAAAATGTTTGTGGAGTGATTGACCTCCTCTTCCCAACCCTCATTTAATATGTTCAGAAGACCTCGGGGTGGAGGTCCATATAATAATTCAAAAGCAAAGAAGCATGTGGAGGCATGAGGAACCTCCTGGTAAGCAAACAACACTAGGGGGAGCAGCTGATCCCAGTTTTTCCCGTCCTCGGTGACCACCTTACATAGTATCCGTTTGAGCATCTGATTAAATTGCATAACTAAGCCGTTCATCTGGGGGTGGAACACAAAGGTCTTTAAATGCTTTATATAGAGTAACTAGCAGAATACCCACGCTTCGCAGCGGATAAGTAGTGTGTTAAAGAAGTTGTGAAAAAGAAAAGGAAAAATTTTAAAAATAATGTAACATGATTGTTAATGTAATTGTTTTGTCATTGATATGAGTGTTGTTGTCATATCTATATCTATATCTATACTAATAAAAGGCAAAGCCCTCACTGACTGACTGACTGACTGACTCACTGACTGACTGACAGACTGACTGACTCACTGACTCACTGACTCATCACTAATTCTCCAACTTCCCGTATTGGTAGAAGGCTGAAATTTGGCAGGCTCATTCCTTACAGCTTCCTTACAAAAATTGGGCAGGTTTCATTTCGAAATTCTACGCGTAATGGTCATAACTGGAAGCTATTTTTCTCCATATACTGTAATGGAGTTGAGCTCGAAAGCTGTGGAGGGGCGGAGTTTCGTGTGACATCATCAATGCCTCCCACGTAATCACGCAGCACGTAGAAAACCAGGAAGAGCTCCAAAAACCGCTAAAGAAAACATACATTATATAATTAAGAAGGCAGCGAAACAATTAGAAGCGAGCGAGTGACATATAAAACCATATTCAGCGGCTCACGTGAACTGACGCAGTGCGCAGACAAAAAGCAACAGTTCCAAAGAGTGCTGAACAAAAACTGAATTACACTGCTACGCTCAAATAGACAAACCACACGCCGTGGCACAATAGTAGAGGCTTTGCCTCTAGCGCTGGCGTCTGAAGTTCGATTCCCGAGAGTGGATGCACTGAGTATGTACGTGTGCTTCTTGATTCATTTTAGCCTCTCATCCCCTTGGTTTGAGACGTATAAAAAAATATGCGGTTAACGCAGAAAGACAGATCACCAATTGAAGCTTTATGAATAATGGATACTTTATTCGCGATCAATGATTGTTTTGGTAAAGCCATACTCAGTGTATTCATTAGATGAACGGTAAAAAAGTAAGAGCGAGGGGAGGGTAACTTATTGAGTTAGCATGCAGGCTCGATGTACTGTAATGCGAGTCAACTTGATCTGAATTGCGCGATCACATTTGAAAAAATATATCTTTTCAACTTCTATTTAGTCAACACTTAGCATATTCATATGTAAGGCTGCTGTACAACTCAGCACGCCTCCCATGTAATTGACTGCCTGCCCATATAAGGCCATTCTTCGCTGCAGTGTCTTTATTCGTTTCCTTGCTTCAACAAGGAAGCAGCTTTCTCACAGCTTCTGCGCTGTTTTAGAAACGAATGACATATACGAAAGTCCTTTTTCCTTGCTTCGCCAACGAGGCAACCTTTTTATTTAATCCACGGGTTCTGCGATGTTTTATTGTTTTATTGTTCATTTCTTACGATTGTTATAGTTATTGTGTACGTATTGTACACTTAGTTTACTGTTCAAGTACCCATTTTCTTTATTTAATCTGTGGCTTTTCTGCTGTTGTTTTGTTCGTTTATTACAATTATACTTATTTCAATCACTTTCTTTGCCTGACTGCCTGCCCATATTAGGCGTGCAGCTACTGCGGAAACAAAGCACACAGTGCAAAAAGTGAATGTCCCGCTAAAGGAAGACAGTGTAAAAAAAAAACCCGTGCATGCAGTGTGTGATGTCTCAAATAAAGAGGAAGACGAGCTGTTTATTGATGCAGTAAGAAATGAATCGATGAATGAAACCTCTTATCTTTACAACGATTGACAAACACGGAATGTAACTTGAACACAACACATTGTACAAATACGACCCTGATTGAAACAAATAATGATAATCAAATCCTTGATGACAGCAACACTCAATAACACTCACAAAACAATTACTGTATATTGACAATCATGTTACGTTATTTTTAAAATGTTCCCTTTTCTTTTTCATAACTTCTTTAACACACTACTTCTCCGCTGCGAATATATATATATATACCCTGATTTACATACTCTTAAATAGACACGCCACACGCCGTGGCGCAATTGTAGAGGCTTCGCCTCTAGCGCCGACATCCGAAGTTCGAATCCCGAGAGGGTGTGTACTGAGTATGTACGTGCGCTTCTCGATTCATTTTAACCTCGCATCTCCTTGGTTTGGGACGTATGAAAAAATATGCGGTTAACGCAGAATCATGTTACGTTATTTTTAAAATCTTTCCTTTTCTTAGCACAAGCACAGCTGAGAAGCTTCGATGCATGTACTCCATAACAAAAAATAACGCATTTAATCACACTTTCAATTCCAAGCAAAGGGGAACTTTTGTCAATGCATGATTTCCTGGTACATCGATTACACTGATGCACACATCACAGCTACAAAAATGTTACAGTCGGAATGAAGCGTGTTCTTACGACTGATCGGAGGAAAATTTCATTTAAAAAAACTACCCGAGTGAAACCTTGATAAAAGCATGGTTTTGTGCACACTGAAAAGCAAGCAAAATTAGATGCATTACAGAAAGCGGACTTTGTGGCTCTTACTGAGGATCATTGGACTTCCGTGACCGTTAGTAATTCTAATTACATCTAATTACAAAATGTTCAATGATCACACTGTTTTAGCCTAATGTACAAAATAATTTTGGCTGAGGTTACTCAGAGTTTAAAGATTAAGTTGGTCACATTACCTTTTATGTTTCTGACTTATTTTTTAAGAAGAAAAACTGCACTTTATGTTGAAATTTTGGTTATTATTATTTAAAGACAATACCATTCTGAAAATGTACTTAAAGTACTTAAACTACCACTTTATTTTTAAGTCTGCCCAATTTTAACCAGGGATGATATTTTTGTTTCTGTTTTGAATTCAAATGCAGTTTAAAAGCATTTTTTTTTCAGAAATTAAAAGAGCTTGAGTTTACAATATTCATGTCCATGTATATTATTTGATTCTGTCGCCCACTAAAACCCTTTTAAATTAAAAAGAAACATTTGCGATTTGGGGCAAATTTACGTGTGCGATTACATACGATTAATCAAGATTAATTATTACACAGCCTCTAATTAATTGGATTCATTTTTTTAATCGAGTCCCACCCTAATATATATATGTAGATATATATGTAGATTTGTATATATATATGTGTATATATAGTATATATGTAGATATGTATATGTGTATATATGTATATATATGTGTGTGTGTGTATATATATATATGTGTATATATGTATATATATTTATATGTATAGGTATTGTGAACTGGGACCCGGACACAGACAGATGGACATCATATTCTCACCACACACCATTTATTTACAAGAATATTTACAAGTTTGTGCTCACGTGCACCCCCAGTGCCTCCAGCACCGTTCCCCCAAATGTCCAGGCCTCACAGTCTTTGTGCCTTTCTCTCGACCGCCTCCCGTCCTCTCTCCAGCTCTGTTCTCTTCCACCCGACATCCACACATGACTGGAGGGAGGCGGCCCCTCTTATGGGAACCCGGATGGGCTCCAGCAGCTCCCCGGCAATTAAGGTTAGCCACACCCCTGTGTGGCAGAAGTGCCGGCTGCGCACCCGGAAGCCGTCCGTGTAGCCCCTGTCGTCTTCCCCCCAGCACTTCCTAGTGTGGCGGAAGTGCCGGGCTCCCGGGATGAATGGGCACTGGGGCGCCGCCTGGCGGTGGCCACGGGTCCCCACAGGGCTGGGCTTCTAAGCCCCCTACCCGTGGCCTCCTGCATAACCAGGATGGACGCCCCCGCTCGGTCTGGAGGAGGCACACGCCCTCCTCTGGTCCTCCTAGGCGTCCCGGCCAGGCTCCAGCCCCAGCCGGGGACCACACGGGATAAACCGGCATCGGGGCGCCGCCTGGCGGTGGCCACGGGTCCCTACAGGGCTGGGCTTCCAAGCCCTTCACCCGCGGCCCCCAACAGAACCAGGACGGACGCCCCCTCGCGGTCTGGAGGAGGCACAAGCCCTCCTCACGTCCTCCTGGGCGTCCCGGCTGGGCTCCAGCCCCGGCCGGCGACCACAGTATATATATATGTATGTGTGTATATATATATATATACAAACCGGATTCCAAAAAAGTTGGGACACTATACAAATCGTGAATAAAAACTGAATGCAATGATGTGGAGGTGCCAACTTCTAATATTTTATTCAGAATAGAACATAAATCACGGAACAAAAGTTTAAACTGAGAAAATGTATCATTTTAAGGGAAAAATATGTTGATTCAGAATTTCATGGTGTCAACAAATCCCAAAAAAGTTGGGACAAGGCCATTTTCACCACTGTGTGGCATCTGCCCTTCTTCTTACAACACTCAACAGACGTCTGGGGACCGAGGAGACCAGTTTCTCAAGTTTAGAAATAGGAATGCTCTCCCATTCTTGTCTAATACAGGCCTCTAACTGTTCAATCGTCTTGGGCCTTCTTTGTCGCACCTTCCTCTTTATGATGCGCCAAATGTTCTCTATAGGTGAAAGATCTGGACTGCAGACTGGCCATTTCAGTACCCGGATCCTTCTCCTACGCAGCCATGATGTTGTGATTGATGCAGAATGTGGTCTGGCATTATCTTGTTGAAAAATGCAGGGTCTTCCCTGAAAGAGATGACGTCTGGATGGGAGCATATGTTGTTCTAGAACCTGAATATATTTTTCTGCATTGATGGTGCCTTTCCAGACATGCAAGCTGCCCATGCCACACGCACTCATGCAACCCCATACCATCAGAGATGCAGGCTTCTGAACTGAGCGTTGATAACAACTTGGGTTGTCCTTGTCCTCTTTGGTCCGGATGACATGGTGTCCCAGATTTCCAAAAAGAACTTTGAATCATGACTCGTCTGACCACAGAACAGTCTTCCATTTTGCCACACTCCATTTTAAATGATCCCTGGCCCAGTGACAACGCCTGAGCTTGTGGATCTTGCTTAGAAATGGCTTCTTCTTTGCACTGTAGAGTTTCAGCTGGCAACGGTGGATGGCACGGTGGATTGTGTTCACTGACAATGGTTTCTGGAAGTATTCCTGAGCCCATTCTGTGATTTCCTTTACAGTAGCATTCCTGTTTGTGGTGCAGTGTCGTTTAAGGGCCCGGAGATCACGGGCATCCAGTATGGTTTTACGGCCTTGACCCTTACGCACAGAGATTGTTCCAGATTCTCTGAATCTTCGGATGATGTTATGCACAGTTGATGATGATAGATGCAAAGTCTTTGCAATTTTTCGCTGGGTAACACCTTTCTGATATTGCTCCACTTTCTTTCTGCGCAACATTGTGGGAATTGGTGATCCTCTACCCATCTTGGCTTCTGAGAGACACTGCCACTCTGAGAAGCTCTTTTTATACCCAATCATGTTGCCAATTGACCTAATTAGTGTTTATTGGTCTTCCAGCTCTTCGTTATGCTCAAATTTACTTTTTCCAGCCTCTTATTGCTACTTGTCCCAACTTTTTTGGGATTTGTTGACACCGTGAAATTTTGAATCAACATATTTTTCCTTTAAAATGATACATTTACTCGGATTAAACATTTGATCTGTCATCTACGTTCTATTACAAATAAAATATTGACATTTGCCATCTCCACATCATTGCATTCAGTTTTTATTCACAATTTGTTTAGTGTCCCAACTTTTTTGGAATCCGGTTTGTATATATATGTATATATATGTTTATATATATATGTGTGTGTGTATATATATATATATATATATATATATAGTCACGCGCGAGTAGGAGACGGCGGACGGATTCGAACACACCTGGAAAGACATTCGCCAGCAGGGAATGGCGGGGTACTAACTTTCTCCCTTTGCTTTCTTGCAGGAAAAGAGACGCTCCACCACCATAAGCCGGGTTTTGCCCTCACTACGTTACTTCCGCCCTTCCTCCTCCATCTTGTCCTGACGTCATCAATCCCATCCTCCCTCACGGCTCCTTCCCAGCATTCCTCCATTTCCGGCTCCTCCCTCATAAAATGGCCGCCGATGCCATGTTTGGACGTCGTGTATATGAACTATTGTAGTTTATGTTTATGACCAGTTTTCCTTTTTTTTTTATTGTGGAGCGTCTACAATATACGGGGCCGGAAAACCCCAAACCTTTTTGTTGTCTCCTGTTGCATCTTTTACAATATATATATATATATATATATGCCAGCAACACTCATGACAATGACAAAACAATTACATTGTCAATCATGTTACGTTATTATTAAAATGTTTCCTTTTCTTTTTACTTTTCCGCTGCCAAACACGGGTATTTTGATATATTGATATATATATATATATATATATATATATAGATAGATAGATAGATAGATAGATATGACAACACTCATATCAATGACAAAACAATTACATTAACAATCATGTTACGTTATTTTTAAAATATTTCCTTTTCTTTTTCATAACTTCTTTAACACACTACTTCTCCGCTGCGAAGCGCGGGTATTCTGCTATCTAATATATAAAGCATAATCGATGTGTGTGTGTATGTTTGTTTGTCCACCATACAAATCTGCACTGGGTGTCCGATCGTCACCAAACTGGGCATGGGGCTCCTTTGTGACCAGGAGTAGGTCATGGGGTATGTTTGGTTGGGAAAAATGTTCGTGGTGAAGGATAGGGCACCTTTTCATCTTCGGCACATGTCCCCATACTTATCATCGACAAGATGGCCGCACGTTGCAGCAAACCTTCACGGCAGTGCCATCTAGTGGCAAGTTTGGTCCCTGTGCATCGCTCTTTACCCATGTTTCTATAAATTGCCAAGACATACCAGAAGTGTCCAAGTATGAGAAGGCCGACTGCTTTGATCAGGTGAAGGGGGACTGCCGTATGGATGTAAAACGTGAATGACCCAGTTCGCGTGACCGGCTGACACACTCGCATTTCTGCACGTCACACTCCCACACACACTGATAGTGCTATATTTCATTCGCCAACGTTCATTATATGGCAGCATGTTTGAACAGAGACTCGCCTTAAAAAGATACCATCCTTCCCCCACCATTTTTCCCACACACAGCACCAGTTGTATGTCACTTCTCTCTGTAGTTACCATCGCCAATGTCCATTAGATACTATCACACTTCAACACAGACGCTCCTTACAAACACAGCACCCCTCCTCGCCATTTTTCCCAGTATGGATTCAGTGCTACTCTTTCTCACTGGCTTTCTGTATTTGTGGTGCTATTTGCTCGCTTTCCGACTCACAGTACGATTTCAGTTTTGCTCTTTCTGACTGACTGGTGCTATTTGTTCGTTTTATGATGTATTGTAAGTAAGGTAAATTAATCTCACTGTGGTGCGTATTCCGTACATAATACCATGTAACACATTATAATTGTCCTGCTTTTCACGAATATACCCATACCACCGAAAAAAAGAC
>JANRMT010062799.1:1659097-1693642 GCA_026402145.1 Polypterus bichir lapradei
ACACACACACACACACACACACACACACACACACACACACACACACAAAGTAAAATCACCCCAAATCACACTCTTTGTCTTCCACTCATTCCAGGGCAGCTTTGTCATCCTCCTCCCAATTCTGGCTCCCTCATTAGTGGCTGCAGGCTCCTCTTATAGCCCACCCAGGAGTGCTGCAGGTGCTCGTTGACCGTGCAGCATGAAAGTGGCCCTGACTCAACCCATTGGGGGCTGCCAACAAAGGTTCTGAGGGACGTAGCTTGGCTCACATGACTGCTCCCCCGGATCTAGTGACAAAGTGGTGTCCTGGCCGGGCATGGGTCCCAGCCGTCTGCCACAACTTTTTCTTCTTCTCTTCACTGACCTTCCACTCTTTTGTGTTTTCTTTGTTTTAGGTGCTCAGCCCTCCATTTCTATGAGCTCCACTGAAGATCAGAAGACCCGAATGGAGTGCAGCTCTGAGAAGTGAACCCCTAACCAGAAGTCACCTGGAGGGACATGGACAGAGCAGACGTGACATCACAGTTCACAATAAATTCAGAGCGGGACTCTGAGGGTCTTCTGGCAGTGAGCAGCGTCCTCCCGGTGAAGGAGGAGTACAACATGTTCTGCTGTGTGATGAGAAGTAAAGCACCAAAGCCAGACTGGCACTCCCGACTTGGCATCTACAGTACGTCATGATATAGTGTAGCATTGGTCAATGCCTTGGTTTTACATGGAATTTGACAATGAAGCACGTATTTGTAGATCAGTCTAAAAAGCTAGGCTCCCATTTACTTAATATCTTGAAAAATCTGAACCATTTAATTTGGAAAATTTTTTAGAAAAAAATTGTAATGAAACACATATTAATTATGGTAATCATTTAAAAATATGCCTGACTATTGTGACTCACTTTGAAATGTCACAGTAGTTTCAATATGTTATCTCATTCCCATGAAGTTCCCTAAATAATTCATTGTCATAAATTGCTGAATTGTCCTTGGCAGGTGGACATTTTTTGTGTTTCAAGAACATCAGACAAGTCAGTAAAGACAGAACTAAAGACCGGACTCTCCTCGTGCAGACAAAACTCCTCAGATGTCTTCCTCGGTACAAAGGACACTCGTTTGTCTTGTAGACTTTATTCTCAGAAGGTCATTTTGATTCAGTGGTCTCGTACCGATTAGCACTGCAGGTCATTGTTACTAATCCAGCTACTTAAAGACTCCATGATGTCCCATCTGTCACTTAGAACACTCTTGTGTTTCAATGCAGACCCTTTCTCAGGCCCACTGTGAATTTGCTACATTTCCAGCATGTCGATGTTGAAGTATTGTAAAATGACAACACTGAGGGCACACTTGAGGTTTTTCACTCACAATGTTTGCACTTTTTAAAGTAAACTGAGTGCTGCTGAGTCCTCACAGGGCCCGCTGTCCATTCTCAGACCGCTCAGTGTCCAGTCCTGTCCCCTCTTTAGTGCCACTTTGTATTTTGTCCTGCTGTCCTGTCCTTTGTCGTCACTATCAGTGTTGTCACCTTCCCTGTACTGACCGGTCACTTGTGTATTTGAGTTCATCTTCATCACTGACAGGCAGCCATCTTGTGCTCTTAGATTCAGTGTCATAAATTCAGTGCCCCCTGTTGTCATTTCTGATAAGGAACTGAGAAACATAAAATGGGGGGTCTGATAAATAAAAGGCCACAAACGCAGTGTAAGGACAAGAGAAGTGACAGAATCACTGACAGAGCAGAACAGCACAAAATGAATCAAAAGTGGACAGGAATGACAGGAGCAGGAGGACAACAGGCCAGGGGGGCACATGAAACCCTCAGGTTAGTGACAAGCCTGAGAGCTGCCAGTGAGTCTGTGAATGAGTGGCAGGCCACACTGGTGGTCTTCTTGCTTGTGTCTTTAACAAATCCTCACTGTGTGAGTCCGCTTTTTTTTTTTTTTGGAAATTTTATTAATTTTATTGCAATCCTTCCATACAAATCAATCAATTTTTACAAAAAGTAGGATTGAGAACAAGTCGACTGTGTGATTCCGCTTTTATTAAAATGTTGCAGTTCTTGTGCTGTTGAGATCACAGTGTGGTGATCAGGCTCTTAAGGTTTAAATGAAGAAAAATGGCAGACAGGCGGAGTGGAGGAAGTCAGAGATGCAACTACACATGGGAGCCGAGCAGTGACACAAAAAGACACACGAGGGGCTCAGTGGGCTTTGGTTTGTAAAAATCAAAACTCAAACATGAGAACTGAAAACGTACTTTTTGCCATCTTTGTCTCTTTAATGTTCAGCTTCTTCAAGGAGTGTAAATGTGTTGATGTCTTCCTCAAGTCCCCTGATTTCCTGACGTCTTCCACTTTTCTTTTTGTCTTCTTTCTTCTCCTCAGCTGATGTCACTTTTGACTCTGAGACTGCACGTCCATATCTTATTGTGTCTGAAGACGGGAAAGAAGTGAGAGACACAGATACACGGCAGAGAGTGATGGACAATCCAAAGAGGTTTGACTGCTGTGCTAATGTTCTGGCCAGAGAAGGATTCAACTCAGGGAGACACTACTGGGAGATGGAGGTTGGGGGGAAGACTGAGGACTTTTAGGAGTCACCAGACAGTCAGTCAACAGGAAGGGGGGGATTACACTGACCCCATATGATGGATACTGGACTGTATGGCTAAAGAATGAGAATGAGTATGCAGCTTTCATTGGCCGTCCTCTCCCCCTCTCCCTGACAGTGAAACCTTCTTTTACAATGCCCAGTCCTGCACTCACCTGTATACCTTCACAGACTCCTTCACTGAGCCCCTCTATCCGTACTTCAGTCCTGAACTTAATGACGATGGTAAAAACAGGGCCCCTCTGGTCATCCGCCCCCTGTGCACACACTGTCCCCTCTGTATTAATGTCGTCTGTCCATCTTTGTGTCAGGTCAGAGCAGCACAAATCCACTGTAGACTTTCTTTTACATTCAGACCACTGAACTTAAAGCCCCCCTGAGGTGCCCACTTTGTGACATTAAAAGACTGAGAGGACATGAAGAGTGTGAGCTAAGCAGAAGAAATCCAAGACCCTGAATATCCAGCCCACCATCCATTTGGTAACTCGCTTATCTAATTCAGGGTCACAGGGGGCTGAGCAAATGTAGGGGGGGGAAACATGGATAAGAACCAACCAACGACACTGGAGCTGAAGGCCGGACCACCAATCACTGTGCTACTACATGACCACCAGTCAGACAAACATGAAGTAATGTCTAGCATTATATACTTCTATTGTTAAATGTGGACTAAAATACACAACACTGTAAGTCTGCTGAAAAGTTCATCAACACTGAGATGAGTTTGTGATGAAATGAAATAAAACAAAATGGCTTCTCATGAACTTCTCTGAGGGTCCATCTCACAGTCCTCAAACTCTAGCAGACTTGGCGTCATTTCAGTGACACACACAGGTGGTCTGCTGCAGTGCTGGAGTCTGAATGTGTTACAGAAATGACAATAATAAGTTTAATTCATGAACAGATTGCCAAATTTTAGAAAAAGAACTGAAGAAACAGAATTAAAAAATGGACAACTTCCCCAAATCAGATTGATTAAAAATGACAACAGAATACAGAATTGTGCGTAAATGCCAGCCTAAAGTTTAAGTGAAAATGTACCCAAATATATCAATCCAGTCATTGTCTGAATCTGTTTCTTTATTGTGCATTTGAGTTTGAAGGCATATGTGAGACTCAAAAACTGAATTTTGTATGTAATGTACTCAAATGTACTCAAATAGAGTCAGGCACAGAGCTGCAAATGTGTTTGTCTGGTGTTACCAGTTACCAGTGTTGACACCAGGAGAACATGTTAACTCCACAGAGACACTGAGCATGCTGGGAATTGAAATTAAGAGCTGTGAGGCACTGGGCCACTTGGGGGCTTAATAATAAAATAATAATAACAATAATAATAATAATAAAGTTAAATTTGTTGAACAGAAGCCACTAGAAATACACGTCGGCCTGCTGCATGAAAGATTTGCTGAGTGACTTTGGAGATGTAGATAACTCGTGTCTTCAGCGTGAACTTCATGCTCTGCCTCCCACTAATCACAGTCACTGCTTTCGTTTGCACACAACACCACACACATGTCGGGGGGTCTTACTGTTTGTATCTTTGACTTTCTTACATGTTATTGAAACTGTAAACATGATGTTTCATGTTTGTCAAGCAGAGAAGTCAGAGTTTCCTGTAATCTGCACACTTGTTAGTAAACTTGAACTTGAATATTTGCCCATCTTCTCCTTTCTTGTTTGCAATATTATGAGGAAAATGGAGAATTTTGGAGGAATATTTTGGATGAAGAAGCTATCAGATTCAGCATGAATGAATAAAACAGTTACTGTATTATTGAATTATTACATCCAGAAAGTAAAAAAAATGACAAAGAAAATGAGGAGCAGAAGAACAAAGTGTGACAGGTGACAAGGCCGAGGTGTGCCTACTCAAATATTCCAGTTAGGTGGAACTTCATGCACTTGTTCCTAAACTTATATCTCTACCTAAACTACTTGACTTTTAAAATAAAAGTAATTTCAAGGATATGTGTGTGTAGGAATAAAAAAAAAACATTTTAATTTGTAAAGTATTAAACAATCGGATATATGTGACATTAATGTTAAAAAGCCACCTGAAGAAATCCACACACATAATGGCTTTTTTATAAAACTTCAGTTAATTATGTTCCCTTCCACACGAGGGCGCCATTTGCACAGATTTATTCATTTAAATGTCATTTCAATGTTACTGATTTGTGCGTGTTTTTCAAAATATTTTCTTTATTTCAGTTCTTAATCTTAGAGACTGTGTTCATTTATAAATAATCTAATTATTGTAAACACATTTAAATTTTAACTACAGCTGTGCACTTCACTCAAACACTTCAGAGGAGTCATTGAGGTGACTGAAGAGTTCCTGTTGGAATTGGAGATAGCGTTTATCGTAATGTGGCAGAAACCTCCATCCAAAGTGACTTACAAATCACAATGATTGATTTCATAATTCAGTCATAAAGTAGCACCCCAGCGTTCTCAGGCCAAGTCAAATCTTTTCATTCGCTCCTCTGATTTAGATGACAAGACACCTTGCTGTGTTTCAGGCTCTCAGCTGTTTTATTTTTTAATTTCCACATCTGCAGATGGCTCTGAGACGACAAGTGGTCTTCCATTTGTGAATGTGGCTGCCTCTCAGCTGGAGTTCTTGGACCTTTTCATGTCAGATTTGCTCAAATCTCAGTAATAAACATGTGGGTCCTGCTGAATGCTGCATCAATGAAATTCCCAGCAGCCATTGCAGTGTCACTTGTCATTTTGCTGCCAGTCTCCACTGCTGTGAGGCAGTCTCTTAACTGAACATGAAGACCTGAAGAAGCAGAGCGCCAGTGCACATTTGTGATTGTGTTGTCACACACCGACTTCAGAGGCCTCTTGTTATATTCTGACACCATCACGTCTGTTACTGAATAGTTAGGAGTGATGAGTGGACCCACCTGAGTTCACTTCACCTCAAGGTGGGCAAAATCGTGGAAATACAATACAATACAATACAATACAGTTTATTTTTGTATAGCCCAAAATCACACAGGAAGTGCCGCAATGGGCTTTAACAGGCCCTGCCTCTTGACAGCCCCCCAGCCTTGACTCTCTGAGAAGACAAGGAAAAACTCCCAAAAAAACCTTGTAGGGAAAAATGGAAGAAACCTTGGGAAAGGCAGTTCAAAGAGAGACCCCTTTCCAAGTAGGTTGGGCGTGCAGTGGGTGTCAAAAGAAGGGGGTCAATACAATACAATACACAGAACAGAACAAATCCTTAATACAGCATAATAATACAAATTTTAGAAGCACGGAGCAGAATTTAACTGTAGATAATATCCCATCAAGCTGCCTCCCCAATTGGCCATTCCACGGCTGAAACGTTGCTCGGCCAGCCAATGCGATGAAAGGACCCCTTTTTCCCATGATTCCTGTGATCCTCCATCAGGGATGACTTTACCATAGGCAGGCAACAACTTGGCAGGAGGGCCATGGCACCAATTCCCACATTTGAGTACCGAGAACAGAAACAGAATAGGTGAGGGTTAGTAACAAATTATAACAATCATGTTACTTATGTTTTAGTGTTAATGACTAACAACAGAGATGCAGTATGTACAGTTAATCAGCAGCTCTAGTCAGAATATGCTAAACTGAAGTAGTGAGTCTTCAGCCGAGATTTAAAGGCTGAGACCGAGGGGGCATCTCTTATAGAAGCAGGAAGACCATTCCACAATTTAGGGGCCCTGTAACTAAAGGCTTGACCTCTCCACTGTTATTTTATTAATCCTTGGAATCATAAGCAGACCGGCATCTTGGGATCTTAATGTGCGCTCAGGTTTGTAAGTCATGATAAGTTCAGACAAGTAAGCCGGACCTTGGCCATTTAATGCTTTATATGTTAAAAGGAGGATTTTGAATATCTGCACTAAACTTAACCGGGAGCCAGTGTAAGGATTTAAGAACTGGAGTTATGTGTTCATATTTTCTTGTTCTTGTAATAATTCTTGCAGCCACATTTTGGATTAACTGGAGGCTGTATAAAGAACAGTTTGAACAGCCAGTGAACACCGCATTGCAGTAGTCAATCCTACTAGAGATAAATGCATGAATTAATTTCTCACAATCCTGTTTATTTAGAAAGCGCCTTAATTTCCTAACATTTTTAAGATGGAAGAAACATGTTTTGGACAACTTTGTAATATGTGCTTTAAATGACATGCTAGAATCAAAGATAACTCCTAGATTGTGGGCTGATTCAGTAAAATGAATTGGGATTCCAACTGAGTTAAATGATGACAAAATATTGCTGTGATCAGTGTCATTCCCTCCAACAATTAACATCTCTGTTTTATCTGTATTTAAAGACAAGTAGTTCTCATTCATCCACTCCTTTAATTCACTAACACAACTAATTAAAGACAACATCGGAGAAACTTCATTTGATTTAAATGAAAGGTATAACTGGGTGTCATCTGCATACGAGTGAAAATTAACATTATGTTTCCTAATGAGAGATCCCAGTGGAAACATGTAAAGTGAAAACAGTAAAGGTCCCAGTACTGAGCCCTGCGGGACACCATATTGAACTTCTGTGTATAATGATGGAGTACTGTCAGCACATTTCTGTACGTATTGGAATCGATTTGATAAATAAGAACTAAACCAAGCGAGCACAGGGCCTGTAAGCCCAACATCGTTTTCTAGCCTGTGCAGTAAAATAGAATGGTCAATGGTGTCAAATGCTGCACTTAAATCTAACAACATAATTACAGTGGCGTTTCCTTCATCAGAGGATATCAGAATGTCATTTACAACCCGTGTTAGTGCAGTTTCTGTACTATGACCAGTGCGAAAACCAGACTGGAATTTCTCAAATAAATTGTAATGCGTAAGGTGTGACTGAAGCTGACTGGCGACAACTTTTTCTAGTACTTTAGAGAGAAATGGTAAATTTGAAACAGGCCTATAATTATTTAGTATGTGTGGGTCTAGGTCTGACTTTTTAAGTAAAGGTTTAATGACTGACACTTTTAGTGCATCAGGTACGGTGCCATGCAGTAATGAACTATTGATAATGGTTAAAATAGGTGCTGTAAGAACATCCATGGCACTTTTTACTAGTTTTGTTGGCACTGGATCTAGGGAACAAGTAGTGGGCTTCATTTTAGTAATTAAAGTTAAGACTTCCTGCTCAGTTACAGGATTAAAATTACTAAAGTGCTGAATGCAATGTGCGGCAGGGTCTGCTAAGCTAGTATTTGGTTTGTACTGTGATGCTGAGATCTGGGATCTTATATTTTTAATTTTCTCATTGAAGAAGTTCATAAAGTCTGTACTGCTAATATCTGTTGGTATTTTACAGTGTTGATTTGAATTCCCATTTGTAAATTTAGCCACTATTCTAAACAGTACCCAATGATTTTTATTATTGCTATCTATTAATGTAGAATAGTATTCTGAGCGAGCTTTAAAGAGGGCTTTTTTATATTTATTAACACTCTCTGTCCATGCAATTTGAAAGACATGTAGCTTTGTTGTTCTCCATCTGCGCTCCAGTTTTCTACACTCTAATTTAAGAGCTCGAGTATTTTCATTAAACCAGGGAGAGTTTCTATGTGCTTTGATCACTTTTGTTTTAAGGGAAGCCACTGTGTCCAGAGCATCTCTCAATGTCACATTATAATGTGATGTTAGCTGATCTAAATTGTTTTCCACGTTTACATTTGATGTTAACTGATCTAAATGGTTTTCCACAATTACACTCGACTTACTCAAGGTATCTATAAATTTTGAAGCAGAATTACAATCTAGATGTCACAGTGTCTTTGTTTTAATCTGTGAGTGCGTTGGCATGGGCAGAACTAAATCAAATGTAATTAAAAAGTGATCGGAAATGACTTCATTTAATGGAGTAATATTTAAAGTTTGAATTTCAACTTTGTAAGTTATAATTAAATCTAATGTGTGGTTATGATTATGAGTTGGACCTTTGACAATCTGACAAAATCCTACTGAATTTAACAAATAAGTAAAACATTTGCTAAAAGTGTTAGTTTCCACATCAATGTGTACATTAAAATCCCCCATCAGTACCACGTGATCATAATTTATAGCCAAATCAGATAGAAGGTTGCTAAATTCAGTCATGAATAATGAATATGGCCCTGGTGGTCTGTTGACTAGCACTATAATTGTGTTGGAATCTGTTTTAATATTTAAAATGAATACCTCAAAGGATGTAAAGTTGCCTAAATTTTTAGAAGTGATTTGCATTTTATTACAATGAATTATTCCAAGGCCTCCTCCTCCCTCAGAATCTCTAGACTTATGAAGGAAAGAGTATTCATCTGGTGACGCCTCTGCTAGGGGAACAGTGTCACATTTACTAAGCCAGGTTTCAGTAAGAAGACACAGATCAGATTTTGTACTTAATATAATATCATTTACCAAAACAGCTTTAGTGCCAAGAGAGCGAATGTTCAATAAACAGCATTTAAAACTGCATGGTTTTTTTCTGAACTGGTGATATATTTTTTGTTTTAATTTGAAGTAAATTTGTATTACAGATGCCCCTGGTGGAGGGTCTGGTTTTATACACCTTATTTTTTGGTTATCAATTAATTTAAGGTTTGTATTAAGACTAAATTTACTGGATGCTCCACAACAGGGATTATGGGTAACAGCTTCAGGAAAATAACAGGTGGGATAAACAACAGCCTGTGATTTAAGATCACATGACTGCGGCCTGGATGGTGCTCTAATCAGTCAACCAGGCAGTTTTGCTGCCATATTTTGGGATAATACATAAGATCCCCTCCAGTTAGGATGAAGACCATCTCTTCTGAAAAATCCAGGCCTTTCCCAAAAATCATCCCAATTGTTCACAAATGCTATGCTTTTATTTGCACACCAGGTTTCTAGCCAGCAGTGAAAGGAATGCAATCTGCTATAAATCACATCCCCTCTATATAATCTTGGTACGGGACCAGATACAATTAAATTCCGACATTTTCTTTTAGCTTTGGTGCATAGAGAGATGAAGTTCCGCTTTAATACCTCATATTGCTGTAAATAAATATCATTAGTGCCGACATGCAGCAATAAGGTAGATACTTCATCGTCGGCGACACGGTCCAATGCGGCCTCTATGCCAGAAATCTTGACCCCTGCGAGGCACTTAACATTAACTGAAATGATTGGGTACTTTGGCGAACTCAGTGAAATGCAGTGACATAAATGGGGAAAAAGAAACTGAACCAGTTCTCAGTGGTTTGTACTGGTACGGTCATCTTTAAAGTTACCCTGTGGGTGAGGGAAGTTTCTTGTAACTGCTGGCCAAACCTACCACTGTGCCACCATGGCCCCCAGAGATAATCTAAAGGAATACTCCACTTAAAAATAGTGTCTTAATCTATTACTAATGCCATGTAGTTTGTAGTGATGGCCAAGAAAAAAGTTTTCATGGTTAATGGACAAAAAAAAGTTTGATAAAATAAAAGGCAATGGTGACCAGTTTTGTACAATGGCAAATTACGTGAAAAAACATCCAGGAAATAAAGAAAAAAAAATCACATTATTCATGTCACATAATCCACATGTCGGTTATTTAGTCATCTGCTCAAAACAAGCAGAACAAAGGTGTTACAGCTAAATTACTGTTAAACAGACACGTCAGTGCAAGTCACAAACATCCTTTCCAAGTCCACACATTTACACACATTTTTCGTCACTGACTTATGTGGAAGTGTCTATTGTGGTAAGTATTTTCTTCATATCTATCTTAATTTGTGTGTCTATGCGTGTCTTAATTAATTAAAATGGCTTTTTGGTAACACATTTAGCCTTCAGTACGTCAGTTTACTCAAACACCTCTCATGAGTAATTGAAAGGGCTGAAGAGTCCCAGTTCGAGCTGGAGACATTGCTTATTATTATGTAGCAGACACTTTATCCAAGATTACTTAGAAATAAAAATGCATCAATTTGCTCACTCATAAAATACCCACTCAGATGATCTCAATTCAGGTCTTCCTCACTACTTTTTATTTGCTGGTTTATCTGACAACAAGCCTTGCAGTATCTCAGGCTCTCCAGATGTTTCTTTTCTTCCACATCAGTCAATGATTCTGGGACTGCTGAGGTGATGCCAGGTCTGTTTCCACTGAGTGAGCCTGCCCGTCAGTTGGAATTGTGGTGATTATTTTATGTCAGATTTACTCAGAGCACTGCTGAATTCTTGATGATCATCAACTCATTCCATTCCCAATGGAGAGCCTCAGCTGCCTTTATGATTCTGCATGATTGCTGTCTTTCTCTTGCTTTTCTTTCTCCATCTTTCACTTGGAGTTTCTTCAGATCTTCCTCCACATACTTCATCCACCACTTTCTTGGATATCTAACACTTGTGCTTCTTGTGGGTTACAATTTCTTAGTTTCTTAAGGGCTCCATCACCATTTCACCTTTCCACAATCCCAGCCACAGCAGTCTTTTGATTTTCATGTCTGGCATTAGGTCGATGTTCTTATGCAACTCCCTCCATGACTTCAGCATTCGTCCTTATTCTCCATGTGCCTTCTTTATTTACATTTCCAAATATCTTCCCCAAGACCTTTATTGTCCAACATTCAGCCTCATACAGAAATGCTGGTTTCATCATGACTTGATAAATCTGCTCTTTTAGTTTTTGGGTCAACAGACTCAATTTCAACAGTCCTGATAAAGCATAATAATTGTTGTTTATCACAGCTAGCCTTGCTTCAATTGTAGAAAATGTGCCTCGTAGTGTTCATTATAAATGGCTCCTACAGTCATGGCCGAAATTATCAGCACCCCTGGAATTTTCCCAGAAAATGCACCATTTCTCCCAGATAATTGTTGCAATTACAAATGTTTTGGTATACACATGTTTATTTCCTTTATGTGCATTGGAACAACACAAAAAACAGAGAAAAAAAGCCAAATCTGACATCATTTCACACAAAACTCAAAAACTGGGCTGGACAAAATTATTGGCACCCTCAACTTAATATTTGGTTGCACGCCCTGTGGAAAAAATAACTGAAATCAAGCGCTTCCTATAACTATCAACAAGCTTGTTACATCTCTCAAATGGAATTTCCGACCACTCTTCTTTTGCAAACTGCTCAAGGTCTCACAGATTTGAAGGGCGCCTTCTCCCAACATCAATTTTGAGATCTCTCTATAAGTGTTCAATCGGATGTAGATCCGGACTCATTGCTGACCACTTTAGAATTCTCCAGCGCTTTGTCTTCAACCATTTCTGGGTGCTTTTAGAGGTATGTTTGGGGTCATTGTCCTGCTGGAACACCCATGACCTCTGACGCAGACCCAGCTTTCTGACACTGGGCCCTATATTGTGCCCCAATATCTTTTGGTAGTCTACAGATTTCATGATGCCTTGCACACAGTCAAGGCGTCCAGTGCCAGAGGCAGCAAAACATCCCCAAACCATTTTGGAACCTCCACCATGTTTGACTGTAGGTACTGTGTTCTTTTCTTCGTAGGCCTCATTCTGTTTTCTGTAAACAGTAGAATGATGAGCTTTACCAAAAAGCTCTACCTTGGTCTCATCTGTCCACAAGACGTTCACCCTGAAGGATTTTGGCTTCCTCAGGTACCTTTTGGCAAACTCCAGTCTGGCTTTTTTATGTTTCTTTGTCAGCAGTGGGGTCCTCCTGGCTCTCCTGCCATAGCGCTTCATTTCGTTCAGATGTCGACAGATAGTTCAAGCTGACACTGTTGCACCGAGTCTGCAGAACAGCTTGAATATGTTTTGAAGTTGATTGGGGCTGTTTATCCAACATTTGGACTATCCTTCGTTGCAGTCTTTTATCAATTTTTCTCTTCCGTCCACATCCAGGGAGATTAGCTACAGAGCCATGTGTTGTGAACTTCTTGATTATGTTGCGCACAGTGGACAAAGGAACATGAAGATCTCTGGAGATAGAGTTGTAGCCTTGAGATTGTTGATATTTTTCCACAATTTTTGTTCTCAAGTCCTCAGACAATTCTTTGCTCTTCTTTCTGTTCTCCATGCTTAGTGTGGCACACTCAGACACACACCAGAAAGGTTGAGTCAACTTTTCTCCATTTTAACTGGCTTCAGGTGTGATTGCTATATTGCCAGCACCTGTTTCTTGCTACAGGTGAGTTCAAACGAGCATCATATGCTTGAAATAAAACGATTTACCCACAATTTTGAAAAGGTGCCAATAATTTTGTCCAGCTCATTTTTGGAGTTCTGTGTGACATGATGTCAGATTTGGCTTTTCTTCATTGTTTTTATGTGTTGTTCCAATGCACATAAAGGAAATAAACACGTGTATACCAAAACATTTGTAATTGCAACAATTTTCTGGGAGAAATGGTGCATTTTCTGGGAAAATTCCAGGGGTGCCGATAATTTCGGCCATGACTGTAAGTATCTGAAGTCATCCAGCCTCTCAGTTTTTATTGCTGTAGTCCCACGTCTCTACATCACTAAATCTTACCCCACTCTCTCTGTACTTATCATGTATTTTGTCATGTCCTGATCGATTTGTAAACCTGTCCTCTTAGATTCATTATCAAGTACCTTAGATTTTCCAATAAGGCTACTTTAGTTTTTACCAATCTGAACAACGTCATCAGCAAGGGCTCAGCACTCGGGTCAATCTATCATACAGTTCCCTCCATAATGTTTGGGATAAAGACACATTTTTCTCAGATATGACCCTCTGCTGCACAGTTTAAAGTTACAAATCAATTCAGACATGATTAAAGTTCACACTACAAACTTCATTTAAGAGCATTTACAGACATTTTAGTAACACCTTGTAGAAATTACACTTTTTCCACATTTTCCCATTTCAGGGCACCCTAATGTTTGGACACAGAAATGGCAGGTCTATTAAAGTTGTCATATTTAGGACTTTGATATATATCCCTTGTATGCAGTGACTGAAGTCTATGATTCACAGACATCACCAGGTGCTCAGGATCTTCTCTGGTGCTGCTCTGCCAAGCCTCTAATGCTGCCATCTTCAGCTCCTTCTTGTTTCAGGGGTTTGTCCCTTTAAGTTTTGTCTTAAGTTATGGAAGGCCTGCTCAGTTGGATTTTAATCAGGTGACTTGGTTGGACATTCAAGAAGTTTCCATTTTGTAGCCTCGAAACACTCCTGTGTTGCCTCAGCAGTATATTTGGATCATTATCAAGTGGTAGGATGAAGTGCTATCCAGTGAGCATGGAGTCATTTACTGGACCCTGAGCAGTTCAGGTGTTTCTACACACCTCAGAATTCACTTATAGTAGTATAATCTGGCCATCTTGTTCTTGTGGCTCATTAGTGGTGCTCATCTTACCGTGTGGCCTCTGTATTTCTGTTCATGAAGTCTTCTGCAGATAGTCATCTCTGACACACACACACACACATCTGTCCCCTGAAAACTATTTTATTGTTTTTTTCAGCCTCATAATGGCTTCTTTGATTTTCAATGGCATAGCTCATGTTGAACAATGGCAGCTACAGACTCCAAAGGGTAGAAGCAAGCTGATGTATCTTATGAAGCCATGAAACACACCTGAGGAATCACCTGTGACACTAAATGTGCCAAACATGAGAAGTCTTCAATGTGCACTTTAATAACATTTGAATTATTTGATTTGTGATTTTAAACTGTGGAGCAGAGAAGTAAATTAAGGAAAAATGTGTCTTTGTCCCTGACATCACTTCCTCCTCAAGCCCCGCCTCTTCTGCCCAACCAGCATGAAACCGTCAACTGTTGTTGTCATTTATTTGTCTAGCTCCTGAGCTGTGCCCATGAGCCAGCAATTCTTTTATCCCACTAGAGGGCACTAAAACACCATGTTGATGAAGCACTGAACTTTCTGTTGGTATTTGCATGTTTCTTTTCTTTGTGAAGAGTCGCATTCAATGGGAATCCCCAAACTGTAAACCCAGCTCATCTTTTGCTTTCTTGTTTGTATTTACAATATATACTGTATGTGAATTATGTCAAAGCAAAGTATTTTGATGATAAAATATCTTAGTGCAAAAGTATGTTGCAGTCCAGGAAAGATGAATGTATGCTTATGGCTTTTTACTGAACTTCTGTCTTGGTGTTCAGTTCAGATTTTCTTGCTTAATTTTAAGATTAATCAATATATTGATAGAACTTTGTCTTTCCAGTTGACTTTGTTACAAGGTCTTTCTGGTTACAAACCCTTTTGGTTTACAACTTCTGACTTGGTCTACTTTGCTGGTCTTCAGTCTGCCAGTTTTCCACACTGGCACCAAGAACATCATGAACAATATTATGGAGAGATGACTGGAAGAAGGTTGGGGTATTTGCAGATTTGTTTAGCACAACTAGCTATTCATAATGCTTCAAAGTGGCAGAAGTGTGCATAATCGTGTCCATATTAAGAATAGGAAATGAATGGAAAGATTGTTGACTAGCCAACCCGCGGCGTAGCATACGCTGCATAATTATGTATCGATGGGTGAACACCTCCTGAAAGACACAGTTGTCCAATGGGGTTGGTTTTGAGGATACGACTGTAGGTGAATGAAAAGATGTAACTCTGGAGAGGGCAACATACAATACAGCGTTTTAAACGCTGCATACAGCGATTTACATTCGCGACAAACTCTTTTACACGCCGCATACAGCGATTTACATCCGCGACAAATATGATTCTTCTTAGATGGTGCTGTTGCATCCACCCACGCTCTCGAAGCATACACACTGCCTGGTAATGTGCCTGCTTGCAAGAGCAACCAACAGACCAGCTGCCTGTGTGTGTGCCTCTGTCTGTCTCTGGCGCTGCCTGTGTGTGTGCGCGGCTTTCTCTTGCACTGCCTCTGTGTGATCCGGTTAAGCACAGAGAAGGTCATATGCTGAGAGAGCGTCTTGACTGTTGCAGGGCCTGCATTGGTGAAGCAGGTGAGACGGTAATGAAACAGAGGCACAGGGCTTATTGGTTTTTAAAGACTGCTTCCTTCATTGTGTTTTAACCTAAGTTTTAAAGGATTGTTTTAAGGATCCCATGGGATACCCCTCACAAACTGTTTTACACGCTGCATATAGCGATTCACTTCCGCGAGAAACATGACTCTATGAACAGTCAACGTGGCTCAGAGTTGCATGTGGACTCTACGACAGACGAACACAAATGATGCCAGTTTTCCTCTGTCATTGCGTCTGAGTTGGTGGGCGTGGTTCTGCGAGTTGTCGTCGTATCCAATGGTCTTAGAGTTGGTGGGCGTGGCTCCTTCCTGCGTGCGCCACGGGCGTCTTACTTGTTAGCGGCTTAGTGAATCCACGCCCCTTCTGGCGTGCTTTTCATGGGTGTCTTGCCTTAGTGAATTATATATATAGACTAGCAAAATACCCGCACTTCGCAGCGGCAAAGTACTGTCTTAAAATTTTTATTAAGAAGAAAATTAAACCTTTTTAAACTGAGGGAAAATATACCAATAATTATTTGTTAAGGATCTCTTTGTATACCACATTGTGAGTTCAGCCCCCCGGTTGTAATATGACCAAGATGTGCGCTGAGCTTACTCTTGAGTATGCAACGTACAGTTGGCCATGTGAACAGTAATCTTGTTTCAAATCCCACAGCTTGGATTGCTGCTGTCATAATCGGTTTGAGTTTCATGGTTTGATTCAATTACGACAGTATTTGTAGGACTTGTGTTGAAGAGACATTCGGCATCTATCAAGTGTTCACTTCACATCCAGCTTTTGAGAGTTTAAACATTCATAAATATTAAAGTGTCCACTACTGAAATCGTCACCTGTGAATCTAAGATGTTTAAGAGGCATTGGCAGTTGTCGAAAGGTGTAAAATATTTGGCCATTTTGGTACACTTGAAAGCAACAACCGAACAATTCAGTGGCAGCCATCAACTCACATGCAGAACCATAGGTGAAGGGCTTAAGCATTTCACTCTTATAGTGCTCCTGTGTAGTATAATTATCTCCTGTACCGTCATCAGTCCACACCTTGAACCTGTCCCAGTCATTCAATACATAAGACACAATGTTCCTCTGGATATCAAGAGTGAACCTGATATGGCCATGCAATATGTAACAAAGAGAATGGAAAAGATAGGTGCCATCTCCGGGCATGGAAACCAGTCGGTAAGTGACAGTTCTTTTATCGATGGTGATCACCTTAATAGACATGTTAATGGGGGTACGGTTGGAATGATAAAGGAAATGGGTACCTGAACAATGTAAAGTAAGTCTAAAATACCTACACAATAACTATAATCGTAATAAATGAACAATAAAACAGCGGAGAAGCCGTGGATTAAATAAAAAGGCTGTAGTTATCAGCAGGGAGACGTGAATCCCGTGGTGAAGCAAGGAAGGGAATAAAGAGACTGGAGCGATGGACGGCCTTATATAGGCAGGCAGTCAACAACGTGGGAGGCGTTGGGATGGGGGACCCAACGCCGCCTCACACGGTGACCGAGCTGCAGGCTATGGACGTATATATGTACGCAAGTAAGATTCAGTTAGCGTTGGGAACCCACGTACCAAATTTCTTGAAGATGGGCCCATAAGTAACAAACACCATTGAAAAGTTCAATATGGCGGCCGACAGTGGCATCATACCACCGAAATAAGTACGTACATTGGTTTCGGTTAGCGCAGGGAAGCCGCCTACCAAATTTCGTGAAGATGGGGCCATAAATAAGAAAGTTCAGCATGGCGGACGTTGTCGACTGTTATGACCGTTATGCATAGAATTTCAAAATGAAACCTGCTTAACTTTTGTAAGTAAACTGTAAGGAATGAGCCTGCCAAATTTCAGCCATCTACCTAGACGAGAAGTTGGAGAATTAGTGACATTGGAAACTTCAATATGGCGGCCGACAGTGGCATCATACCAGTGAAATAAGTACGTACATCGGTTTTGGTTAGCGCAGGGAAGCCACCTATCTGATTTCTTGAAGATGGGGCCATAAGTAAGAAAGTTCAACATGGCGAATGTTGTCAACCGTTATGACCGTTACGCATAAAATTTCGAAATGAAACCTGCTTAACTTTTGTAAGTAAGCTGTAAGGAATGAGCCTGCCAAATTTCAGCCTTCTACCTACATGGGAAGTTGGAGAATTAGTGACGTTGGAAAGTTCAATATGGCGGCTGACAGTGGCGTCATACCACCGAAATAAGTACGTACATTGGTTTCAGTTAGCGCAGGGAAGCCGCCTACCAAATTTCGTGAAGATGGGGCCATAAATAAGAAAGTTCAACATGGCAGGCGTTGTTGACCGTTATGACCGTTATGCGTAGAATTTCGAAATGAAACCTGCTTAACTTTTGTAAGTAAGCTGTAAGGAATAAGCTTGCCAAATTTCAGCCTTCTACCTACACGGGAAGTTGGAGAATTAGTGATGAGTGAGTGAGTGAGTCAGTGAGTGAGGGCTTTGCCTTTTATTAGTATAGACTAGCAGAATACCCGCGCTTCGCAGCGGAGAAGTACTGTGTTAAAGAAGTTATGAAAAAGAAAAGGAAAAATTTAAAAAATAACGTAACTTGATTGTTAATGTAATTGTTTTGTCATTGATATGAGTGTTGTTGTCATATCTATCTATATATATATATATATATATCTATTGTAAAAGAGTCAATATGAGACAGCAAAATGGTTTGGGGTTTTCCGGCCCCTTATATTGTTTACAATCCACGGTAAACAATAAATTATACAGGTCACAACAAAAAACAAATACAGTTCCTATGCGCGACGCCATACTAGGCGTCGGCGGCCATTTTATAAGGGAGGAGCCGGAAGTGCAGGAATGCTGGGAAGGAGGCGTGAGGGATGATGGGACCGTTGACGTCAGGAAAGATGGCGGAGGAAGGGCGGAAGTGGACGTACTGCGGTCAGTCTTTATGGCGGAGCGTCTTTCATTCTGGTAAACAAAGAAACAAGGTTAGTACCCCACCACGTCCCGCCGGCGAACATCTTTTGAGGTGTTTTAAGGTCCCTCCGCGGCTTCCTATTCGCGCATGCGTGACACGACCCCCCCCTTAGCCCGAAACCGTCAGGACAGGCGGACCGAACCGAGAGGTCGTGAATACGAGAGAGGGCATCAGCGTTGGCCTGAAGGTTGCCACGGTGATAAGTGACCGTGAACTTATAAGGCTGTAAATCCAAAAACCACCTGGTGACTCGCGGGTTTGACTCTTTATGAAGGGACATCCACTGCAACGCGGCGTGATCTGTCACCAGAGTGAACTTGCGACCCAACAGGTAGTATCGGAGATAAGTCACGGCCCACTTAATGGCCAGGGCTTCCTTCTCCACCGCCGCGTACCGGGTCTCCCGGTCCAGCAGTTTCCGGCTCAGGTACATCACAGGGTGTTCAACACCATCGATGCTTTGGCTTAACACGGCGCCCAGGCCTGTGTCCGAAGCATCGGTCTGGAGAATAAATGATAAACCAAAATCAGGGGTTCTTAGTACAGGTGCTGACGTTAGGGCCTTTTTTAAGTCACGGAATGCATGTTCCGCCTTCTCGTTCCATACCACACGGAGGGGAGCGCCTTTCTTTGTTAAGTCAGTCAAGGGCGCTGCCCTCTCAGAGAAACTGAGGACTGGTGGGGCTTCAGCACTCTATCCACCAGACGTTGAAAGGTCGCTGGGGCTCCGTGCAGCCCAAATGGGAGAACTTTATACTGCCAATGTCCACTAGGGGTGCTAAAGGCCGTTTTTTCTTTTGCGGATGCCGTTAAAGGAATCTGCCAATACCCTTTTGTCATGTCAAGGGTAGTCAAGTATCGAGCCGCACCCAGCCGTTCGAGCAAGTCGTCAATGCGAGGCATCGGGTAGGCATCGAACTTGGAGACCTGATTTAGACGTCTAAAGTCATTACAGAATCTCCAGGAGCCGTCCGGCTTGGAAACGAGGACGATAGGACTGGACCACGGGCTATGACTTTCCTCAATAATGTCCATATCCAACATTCGTTGCACCTCCAATTCCACTTCCGCACACTTTGCCTCCGGGAGTCTATAAGGTCTCTCCCGGACGATCACTCCGGGATCCGTGACTATGTCATGCGCAATCAGGGCAGTCCCCCCGGATGTCTCGCTCACCACTTCAGGGATGGCGTGGATGGTCTGGATTATCTCACGCCGTTGTACGGGTGTTAGCTCTTCACCGAGGTTAAGGGCAGATGCGCCAGTGAATAGGGAGAGGGATCTACGAGTGTCGGGAGGTTCTTCCCTGTCCTTCCAAGGTTTTAGCAGGTTGATATGGTAGATTCTCTCACTCGGTCGACGATTAGGTTGGAGAACTAAATAGTCGACGAGCCCTTTTCTTTCTTTAACCTCGTATGGCCCCTGCCAATGAGCCAGTAGCTTGGAATGAGAGGTGGGTACGAGAACCATTACTCGATCCCCCGGCTGGAATTCTCGGAGGACGGAGTTGCGGTTATAACACCTGGCCTGCGCTGCCTGCGCACGAGTCACATGATCTTTTAGAATAGGCCTGATTTTGGTAAGCCTGTCGCGCAGTTGCGCAACATACTCCAGTATATTAGGGGAGGGAATGGTCTCAGCCTCCCATCCCTCTTTTAATATGTCCAAAATTCCCCGGGGTTGTCGCCCATATAGTAATTCAAAGGGGGAGAAGCCAGTAGATGCCTGTGGCACCTCCCAATAGGCAAAGAGTACAAGCGGTAGGAGCTGGTCCCAATTCCTGCCATCGGCACTGACTACCTTGCGAAGCATCTGTTTAAGCGTCTGGTTAAAACGTTCTACCAATCTGTCTGTTTGGGGATGGTAGACAGACGTCTTTAGGTGCTTTATCCGGAGTAGCTTGGCAACTTCCCTGAACGTATCCGAGGTGAACGGAGTACCCTGGTCCGTGAGGACTTCTTTAGGAATACCCACTCTTGAAAATAAATTGACTAACTCCCGTGCGATATTCTTTGTAGTAGCGGAGCGCAGGGGAACCACCTCTGGGTATCGGGTGGCATAATCAACCATGACCAATATGTATTTATAGCCACGGTTGGAGGGATCGAGGGGTCCTACTATGTCGACCCCTATTCTATCAAAGGGAATATCTACTAGGGGAATAGGGACGAGAGGAGCGCGGTCCCTCCTAGGAATCTGGTGTATCTGGCACTCCGGACAGGACTGACAAAAACGCCGGACCTCCTCGTTAATCCCGGGCCAGTAAAAACGGAGCTTAATTCTCTCCAGTGTCTTCTCGGCCCCGAGATGGGCGCCCAGGAGGTGAGCGTGTGCTAGTTCACACACCTCCCGCCGGAAGGTACGTGGCACTAGCAGCAGTTTCCGCACCTCCCCCTCGTGTGTGGTTACCCGATACAACAGATCATTTTCCAGTACAAAGAAGGGCTCGCGTGGTATGGAACTATCAGCTTGTGAGCCGCCTGGAAGAACAACCGCATTCCGGGCAAACCGGAGGGAATCATCATTCCACTGCTCTCTCTTAAATGATGCAGGCGTGGACCGAAATTGATAGTCCAAATTAGTGAGAGGATCTTCCGAGTGGCCTTGCGGGAGTGTTCCCTGGCTTGTCCCTTCCCCGGCGGACACTTCCGGGTCAGAGTCCACAGCCCGAGAAACGCCCTGCGAGGTGCCTGCGCCATTTTGGTCTGCCCTGGAGCATGGCGTGGAGACCGCGGGAAGGGTGCCTCGTCCCCTCACAGCTAGACCTAAGGAAGCTTCGGGAGCAGTGCTCGTTTTACCGCAGTTTGTTTGCGACCAGTCTTGTCCCAGGATTACCGGATAGGGAGGTTCAGGCAACACCGCGACCATCAGAGAGGAAACCTGCCCTTTCCATGTAATGAAGCACCGAGCGGAACGGTAAGACCTGGTCTCTCCGTGTACACAAGTGACTTGTAAATGTTGTGTAAGCCACTGTCGCGGTAATACGTAACGGCGAGCAACAATGGTAATGTTGCTGCCGGAATCAAACAAAGCCACCACCGAGTGCCCATTTAATAACACCACTCCCGTGTTTGGAGTTGCCAGCGGGTGCGACGGAGTACAGTACCTTTCCCTGGAGGCCCAGGTGCAATCCATCGGCTCCGTTGTTGTGTTGAGGGGACAGGTCGGCAGTAGATGACCGGTCTCCCCACACTTGTAACAGCGCGGAGAGACCGGCTTTTCTTTGGGTTTTAACGGCGCTTCCGCAGCGCGTCAAGAGGACTCGGGGTGGGCCACCCGTCCCTGTCGGTTCCCACGTGCTAGCCTTTCGGACCCCCCGGCTTGGTAGGCCGCGAGCTGACGCTCCAGTACCTCCAGGAGTCCTGACATGTCCTTGTAGGGATGGCGCCGGACCTACTGGGCGAGAGAGCTGGGTAAAGCGTTAACTAGGCCCTCACAGGCCACCTGCTCAACCACTTTCCTGGCTTGGGGACCTTCGGGCCTTAACCACCGCCCCATCTTTCCCCAAAAGTCGAAGGCCTGCGCTCGGGCTGGCTTTTCTGGGTCAAATTGCCAACTTCTCCATTCAGCCGCCTGCTGGCCCGGCGTTATGCTGTAGCGTGCCAGGATCTCCTGTTTCAGGAGGTCATAATTCGCGACCTCCTCCTCGGGGAGGTCATAATAAGCGCGCTGCGCGGGTCCCTTCAGGTAGGGCGCCAGTATGGACGCCCACTCGGACCTCTGCCACTTGTTCCGGGTGGCCGTCCGTTCAAATATACCCAGGTATGACTTGACGTCGTCACCCTCCGTCATAGCCACTAAAGGCGGGGGTTTGGGAGCATGAGTTTCGGGGTGTACCTTACGTGCTTCCGCCAACTGGGCCCTCGTTAACTCCAACTCCCGATTGGTAGTGGCTTGAGCTTGTTGTAAGGCCGCTATCTGGGCATTCATTCCCTGGAGCACTGAATTTAGGTCCTGTCCTTCTGACATCTTCGGACAAGTATCCTGCCGGCTACGCCAATGTAAAAGAGTCAATATGAGACAGAAAAAAGATTTGGGGTTTTCCGGCCCCTTATATTGTTTACAATCCACGGTAAACAATAAATTATACAGGTCACAACAAAAACAAATACAGTTCCTATGCGCGACGCCATACTAGGCGTCGGCGGCCATTTTATAAGGGAGGAGCCGGAAGTGCAGGAATGCTGGGAAGGAGGCGTGAGGGATGATGGGACCGTTGACGTCAGGAAAGATGGCGGAGGAAGGGCGGAAGTGGACGTACTGCGGTCACAAACCCACCTTCGCTGGACCAGACAGGAGTGGCAAAAAGTATGTGAGTTTCTGCATGACAGCAATGTCAGTGTTCTGCCATGGCCAGCGAAGAGCCCAGATCTCATTCCCATTGAGCACGTCTGGGACCTGTTGGATCGCAGGGTGAGGGCTAGGGCCATTCCCCCCAGAAATGCCCAGGAACTTGCAGGTGCCTTGGTGGAAGAGTGGGGTAACATCTCACAGCAAGAACTGACAAATCTGGTCCAGTCCACGAGGAGGAGATGCACTGCAGTACTTCAAGCAGCTGGTGGCCACACCAGATACTGACTGGTACTTTTGATTTTGAGCCTCCCTTCATTCAGGGACACATTGTGAAACATTTTTAGTTTATGTCTTATGGTGTTGACTCTTTTAGTGTTCATACAAATATTTACACATTAAGTCTACTTAAAGTTATACATGTACACACATACATATACATACACACACATATATACACACAAATACATATATATACATACACACACATATATATAAACATATATATACATACTGTACATATCTACATATATACATACACACACACACAACTATCGTATATGTTGAAGTTCTATTTAAATTTTAAATAGAAGGAATTTTTATTTTGTCGACAGAATATTATTCCGGAATAAATCAACTGAAACCTTAAATAACTTATAATATTTTGCTCTCCATAAAAAATATATCCTGTCTAAATTATACAAGTTAGAAATAAAGTAAATGTTAAAAGAACAAACATTCAAATTTCTTTACTCTTATGTAATTTTATATAAAAAATAAACTTAAATTTTAAATATCCCAAAAGATTTTGCTCTCCATAAAAATATATCCTGTCAAAATTATACAAATTCAAATATGAACATGGTGCATAACAAAACCTGGAAACATAAATAAAATTTCTTCTTTTCAGCAATAACAAATCAAATCATTCAGTTTATGAACAAAGTACGTATTTGTGAACACCGTAGTGTCGACTTGGTTCAACATTACTTGGCAACAGTGAAAGTGGGGCAAGTTGCACTGGTGCATTTGTGTCTCCCATAAAAGTAGCTTCACTTGAAATCACTTTGTGATTTTGCACGGGTAAAAACGTCTGCTGAAGTGTCAGATTCTTCTTTAACTCTTCTGCTTTCTGTATCTTGTGCATTGCATTCAGGTCTTTCAGGTTATCTTGATGTTTTGTCTCATTGTGCCGTCTTAGATTAAATTCTGTAATTACACCCACATTTGCTCCAGAAATGAGACACGCGGGTTTACCGGCAATGTCAGTAAACATATACAAAGCCTCCCATCGGTTTTTAAAGGCTCTATGTTCAGAATCACCTTTTCTCTTCGGCATCATGTGGGCTAGCTTCGCAATAACTTGCACCATCATAAGCTAGACTTGATTAACGCGGTAAGTGTTCGGCAAGGCAGCTGAAGCGCTGCATTATGGGATCTGTAGTTTATTGTGTTACCAGCACTTCATATACCCGGGCCATTAATAACAATAATACAGTATATAAAATGATCTCGCGGGCCGGATATAATTACACGCCGGGCCGGATGTGGCCCGTGGCCCTTGAGTTTGACACATATGGACTAAATAGAACTTGAAAAGATATATTTTTTCGTACATCGAGCCCGCGTGCTATTGTGGTTTTGCCTGCATGCCTCAATAAGTCACCCTCCCCTTGCTCTTACTTTTTTACCGTTCATCTAATGAATACACTGAGTATGGCTTTACCAAAACAATCATTGATTGCGAATAAAGTATCCATTATTCGAGTATGTAGATCGGGGTATATATATACATATATATATACCCGCGTATCGCAGCGGAGACGTAGTGTGTTAAAGAAGCTATGAAAAAGAAAAGGGAACATTTTAAAAATAACGTAACATGACTGTCAATATACAGTAATTGTTTTGTGAGTTTTACAGAGTGTTGCTGTCATCAAGGACTTGATTATCATTATTTCTTTCAATCAGGTTCGTATTTGTAGGATGTGTTGTGTTCAAGTTACATTCCGTGTTTGTCAATCGTTGTAAAGATGACAGGTTTCATTCATCGATTCGTTTCTTACTGCATCAATAAACAGCTCGTCTTCTTCTTTATCTGAGACCTGACACACTGCATGCACGGGTTTTTTTTTTAACACTGTCTTCCTTTAGCGGGACATTTACTTTTTCCACCGTGTGCTTTGTTTCTGCAGTAGCTGTAGTTATGAATAATATGCTTGTATGTATCAGACGCTTCATATTTTTTTGCTGCCTTTTCAATTGTGTAATTCGGTTTTTGTTCAGCGCTCTTTGGAACTGTTGCTTTTTGTCTGTGCACTGCGTCAGTTCACGTGAGCCGCTCGGTGTACATGCATCGAAGTTTCCCAGCTGTGCTGGTGCCATGTCGTGCTATGTCCATGGCTGTATCTAATGTTACCTAAGTCCCGGCAGTTAAAACTTTCTCTCGCAGTTTCGCTGAGTTTGTGCCAAACACCACCCTGACCATTTCATCTTCCTCTGCATAAGCACAGTCCTTCACCCGTGAATATTTACCCGTGGCAGTGTTTCTATTGGATTGCCGCTGACGGACGGCCTTATATGGGCAGGCACTAAATTACAAACGCTAGCGGCAGCCTGTCTATGAACTTAATTTAAAGTTTAGGTTTACATCGTGCTTTGTTTCCGAAGTAGCAGAACTCATGAATATGGTTGTATATGTTACTCGCTCGCTTCTTATTGTTTCGCTGCCTTCTCAATTATATAATGCATGTTTTCTTCAGCGCTTTTTGGGCCTCTTCCTGGTTTTCTACCTACTGCGTGATTACATGGGAGGCGTGATGATGTCACACGAAACTTCGCCCCCACGGGTTTCACGCTCATCTCCATTACAGTAAATGGAGAAAAACAGCTTCCAGTTATGACCATTACGTGTAGAATTTCAAAATGAAACCTGCCCAACTTTTGTAAGGAAGCTGTAAGGAATAAGCCTGCCAAATTTCAGCCTTCTACCTACACGGGAAGTTGGAGAATTAGTGATGAGTCAGTCAGTCAGTCAGTTAGTCAGTCAGTCAGTGAGTGAGTGAGTCAGTGAGGGCTTTGCCTTTTATTAGTATGGATTATAAGAAAATAATACTGACTTCTGGATGAACTGACCAAGAAACATATAACTGTCCTGGTTGGAAGGAAAGATATAACTGATTTTTTTTAGATGAACCGGGAGATGCAAAAAAGGTGAAACAAAACAAGTAAAATATAAACAAAGCAATTAAAATCTGAAAGTTAAAACCAGGCAAGACATGAAGATCAATAGCAAAGAGAGCATTTTTTCGTGTTTAAAGGATTTATCCACAGATGAGATAAAACTTGCTGAAATCTCTGACCTTCTGTCCCATTGTGCTGATGATCTCAAGTCCACGACCCTGAGACCAAACCACTAGAAATTTAGAATAGAAAACTAATGATGTTTACGTAAAATGGCGTCTAATACAGAAAAAACAATAGACCCTAAAATTTAGCCCTGATCCTAACATAAACAAACTGTCAAGGACCCCTTCAGGTAGAGAACTTGTTTCCCCTGATCATAGCACTAACTTTTTGATTTAAGTAGAATTCAGTTCAGTATCAGCTAAAATATTTTCAATTGGAATTATAGGTTATGGCTAGCTATCTAAAATAAAAGGCTTTCATTAGTAGGATAAGGTATCAGCTTTGCTTATTTAATTACCAGGTTTGTATGAGATCACAAAGTTGATCCATCTAAACAACAGGGTACAATGTGCCTGTCTGGCATTCAAACGTTTTGTCACTTTTAATAAGTTATGTTTTCATGAACAGTAAAAATTTAAAATGTCATCATTGTACATTTCAGCAGTGTTTACATGCTTCTTAAAACAGTACGTTTCTAATGACCTTTCTCATAATTTTGTTCAGCAGTTTATACAGTTTTGAGAGAAAAAGGCACAAGGTGTACTTTAGTAGTGCCTGGGAAACACTTTAACAGAACTCGGACCACCTCTATTCAAGACATGTCTACGTCAAATCCAGTTGGTACTTTCAGATCATGAACAGCTTCTTGAGCTGCCAGTGTCCATTTAAAGTTTTCCATTGTGTTTATAGTGATATGAGAAACAATTGACCTAAAATTATTTAAGGAAGTGCCTGTTATAAATGACAAAGTCTATAAACAAGTGGGGCAGACCGACTTAATTCGATATTGGCCAATTTATAAAGGCTTGAACTTTATAAATTTAAGCCAGTCCTTGATGAGTAGTCTGATATGTTAAAAATAAAACACACATTTCTCCAACTTTGAATACATTGTGTTTCTTCTTAAATATCTTAAGATGTCTATGAGTTATGTGTGTCTCACAATCACAAGAAAATATGAGTGACCATCACTACATGCCAAGACCTAAACGTACATCGGATTAAAAATGTCAGGCTAAACCACTGGGTATTACTAAGTATTCATAATGTCCTGAAGTGGAGCTCAAAAATATTTTCCACTTATCACCATTTTTAGTGTGATGTAGGGATAAGTATTCCATATATCTAATTTTGTTAAAAAAAATAGGTGGGCACGAAAAATTATTTTGATTCATTATAAGAAACAGGATATTCAGTCAATAAAGGTATCTCAGAAGAAAACCATAAGTAACAGTAATAGCTGAACAGCCTAAGCAGAGAGTGGTGTCATAAACCACTGAAGACTCTTGGTGGTCTTTTTAACAAAGTGAAGGTTGGCTGTGGAACACCTAGGAGAAGAAAATCAATTGTAAGATGTGTTTGGCTTTCACTTTCCTGAGTACTTTCAAAAATTCAAAAGGAGCTATAAATGTAATGAATCTCAAGAGTTCCAAAACACGTTAAGTTCTGAAAAATCCCCAAACTGTCCACTAGACAGGGACTGACAAGGGCAAAAGCAGATTCTTTATAAATAAAAAGATTTATTCTTCAAAAAAATGCACTGAATAACAGGCCAGCTCCATGAAGCACAAAAGGCAAAAAGGAATTGCCTTAAGTCCAAATCACAAATACAAAGAATCAATGAAAGTATAGAGCAAAGAAGTCAAAAATCAGAAAATTCAGAATAGGCACAGAAAATCACAAAACAAAGAAATTCACCACTCCTAAGCACATGTAAATAAACTGCAAGGGATCGTGGGTTGTCCCTGCTTTTATAGGGCTGAGGGGCAGTCTCCTGCTGTAATGGGCCTCTTGGGAAACCACTCACAAAACACAAGGTACATAACACAGGCATAGGGAATACAGCAAATAACAGAAAAGTAGAAAAGTAACATTAACATAAATTAAAGCCTCAAAAATAAACAACAAAGACTTAAAACAAGAATTCAAACTTGAAATATAACCAACTGATAAGGACGAGGTCTAGTGGATTATTGTGAGAACCTAAACTGGGAGACATTAACATGAGAATGCAAAATAGAAATCAATGGAACAAAAATCAAAAACCCAACCTGTAACTGCCCAATTTTGGAGTGATTTTCACCGCTAACTATAACACAGTGAAAGACAATCTTTTACTTGAAATTATCCACTGAGGCATACTGGATTTTAGAGACATTGCCATATTTAACTTGGATGTAATTGAACTGACCCCCAGATTGACCCGTGAAATCAAGGAACCTGACCAGTCAGAAGGCGTGGAGCACCAATGATCATATAATGGCTCAGCTATGACTTAGAGCGCTCATGATCTTGTGAAGAATAACACTAAGAAGAAAAGAAACTTAAATCTGCAACATACAACACAAGTGAATAAAAGTATTTCTGAAAAATAATTAAATAAAACCTGATCACTTATATGACTACCAATGTTGACAGATTCAGATGTGTTATTATTAGTGATAAGTGAACATTGCTGAGTTGGCTTCGCTGTGAGTTCCCCAAAATCATTGAACTGTATTAAAGTCAATGGGAAGGATTAACTGAACTAGATTTGACTGGACTATAATGGTGCAGTCATCTTTAAAGTGTCCTTGAGGGCTAGAGAAACATCTGCCAACTATATTGGATTGATTATTGTGGACAAAAAGGTGACCTGAATGGCACCACTGTGCTTCCAGTAAAAGACGTGCAATCATAGATTTTGTCAAAACAAAGTGGAAATGCCAAAATTGCAGTCAAAAGTCATAAAAAATATGTAGGTCTTTTAAAGGCAGAAAATTCAAAGTGGTGTGTCGTGAGTGAAGCTGCTTTTTTGCAGTTGCACTGAAGGCTGGTTTTTATCGCCATGTGGCTATTTATGCATGCATAGGGTACGCTCCTCCTTTTCTTATACTGATGTGCCACTCTAAGATCAACCTGCACATTGGTGAAAATCCTTGAAAAACCTTTCTCTTTAATGACTCATAGCATTCCATTTATCAACTTGAGTTATGGTTTTAGCACCTTGGTTCTGGTAACAACTTGTATTTGCTTAATGGCTTTTAATATTTCTCATTCAGGTTGTTTAACTGTCTAGTATTTGATAATATCTGGCCCATATAAAACACAGTTGCTTACAAAACCTGTTGACGGCTGGCAATTCAAAGATGTGAGGACCTACCTAAATACATATTGCTTATAAAATGGAGTTCATTTGCCTTGCAGTGCTTGCAGATAATTAATCTTTCCTCTTATACCATCCATAACTCCATATTTCAAATCTTCCTTAAAAGATGTTGTTGCAGAAAAATAGAGACTAGGTTGTGGTTCCAACTCCTAGGACAAGAAGAATTCAAGTACTTGGTCAATAACTGTCATAAAATTGCACACAAGTGGACAAATTGTAAGGCATATCAAGCTCAATTAAAGTGGGCTCTGGCAAAGAACATAGATCCCTGCACAGTAATAGTGTGAATCAAGTCTTGGGGTCCAATACCCCAAAACGAAGGATATCAATTTCTGGAACTCTTCATCTAATGAATGAGGCTCTGGTCTGGATGCCACGCAGGCTGCCCTCTACGATTCTGGACCCACGATGATCTTTTGATAACAGTGGTCACCTGCACAGTTGAGTTGTTAGCAGCAGGAACCTTGGACTGAAATTAGAGTATGTTGTCCAGTAGTCATTTGGTCAATGGCCTGGTCCACGGCTTAATCCCCTCTCTAGTATGTCTTGTTTCTCCTTGGAGTCTGATGATTCGTTTGTCTTCAGACCTATAGCACAGCTCACTCTCCAGGTTCAAATTCAAGTGCTGTCATAAACAACATGCTAGGAAAAACAGCGAGCGAAGCGAGAAGGGGGCAAAGCCCCTTAGTATACCAAAGGAAAAAACATTTAATTGTCTCAAAATATTCTTTGCGGGAATGTGGAGCGAAAGGGTATCGATCAGTGAGAATGTCTGAATCCAATCCCGATAAATATTACAACTTGGCAAAAGCCGAATGTTATAGTTCTCCTATAGAGAAGATATACATTCAGTAATAGCAACCAAAACAAAAGAAAAGAGAAAGTAGAGTGGTGTGGAGGTTATTAGTTAAAGAGTCGTGTTCAGTGGCGGTTCCTGTAGAAATTTTTAAAGTATTTACTTTTCTTTCTTATTCCAGTGTTGAATGAAATTACTAATGAAATTGACACATACATTTCTACCTATGGCTTCATAATTTTAAAAAGTGTCCGGAAATATTTCATTAGAGCATCACATTATTGAAAATAAAGCTAAACCCTATTATCAGCTATGTAGTCATTCAAACATTAACATTCTACTTTACATTTAAGATATTCAAACTACTTGTGAACAAGGAGTGATGGAAAAAGAAATCAACCTCTCATTATATCAAATGCCTTATAATTTCAATTATTTTTTATTTTAAAATACTCTCATGGTAGTTAGTGCATCACAACATTACACACAATACATAAAAGAAAATATTCTGATATATAAAATTTAGCTGTGCTTAATAATATTGATTTCTTTTACACCCATAGCCTCTTGATAAGGCTATAGTTCATTCATGCCTCTTTCATTGATGTCATCTCGAGATGCTTCTTGCAGCTTCTCCAGAGCGAAAATCTGCAGAAAAAGCACAGTCTTACCCTTTTTGTTAGTTAACACCCCCCTTTTGTACAGCATATCTTAAAATAGACAGCTACCTAGACTGGAAGCCAGTGCTCATCATCAGCTTTCTTCCTATCCTAGAGAATGTCTTTTTTACTTTAATTAAAAAAAATTACTAAAATAACTTTCTCCATTTGAAAATGGCCAGTACTCAATGGAAGAAATCACACAGATTTATACTAAATCAGGAAATGTTTAATTGGACTTAATCATATTAACTTTTAATTTTAAATTCAAACCATATATATTTATGCATACCGTTATTAATTACCTTATCATTTCAAACAACACCACATATTTTTACACATTGTCTCTAACCAAACATATTCCCAAACTCACTTAAATTCATTCAAATGCACTTCACTCACAGAGATCTTTCACATTGCACAACATACTCAGACTTACTTAAATGTCTTTAACACATTATACTTAATCAAATTTTATTATTATTATTTAGCATGTTCTACTTAAAACATTTACACATTGTTTTCCTCTTCATTGCTTACATTTATTTTGCTCCATGCAGAGAATATGCAAGTTTGAGCTTTAATTTCCTGTTGGTGGGCAACAGTGCCAACCATTGCACCTCCATATCACCCCTACTTCAATCACCTAACAGCTCATGGAAAGCATTTAAAATAATGCCCATAACAACTTCACACACACATACCAGCAGCATTTTATCCTTGAAAGAAATTGTCTCCTTTATATTTTATAATTATTAAAGAACATTTTTCCACTGTGAGAAACAAAATGCAGTAATGATAAGCAAAATAATTTTCAGTGTTTTCTGAATAATTTTTGTGGTTATGGAAACTGATTTAAGAATCCAGCCACAGGGGATGCACAAACCAGTGTGTATCTTCGTGCTATTCCCAAGCCTGGATAAATGGGGAGGGTTATCAGGAAGGGCATCCGGTGTCAAAATTTTGCCAAATTAATATGTGGACAATGGATGATCCGCTGTGGCAACCCCTAACAGGAGTAGCCGAAAGAGGAAGAAGATTAAAGAACATTTTTTCCTAAGACTTGATCAGGGTCTGAAGGAAAGATGTTTTATACACAAACATTTTTATAAGCAAAGTGAAGAAATATTACACATTTTCAAAATTCACATTTTAATCCAAATTAACCCGGAGCTCTGGAACTTTATCAGATATTTCTATATTTGTGTGCACATTTAACATTCAGTTAAATACAAGTACATTTCAGGCAAAGTCCCATTCACACATTTCTTAGGCACAGGATAACATTTTTATGCACACAAAACAATTCTTTCAACATGTCATCTCATACACATTTCTTTAAATTCGCTGTGCATCTAGACATCTATTTCCTTACACATTATGCCTGGCACAAAAGAAAACAAACATACAGACTCGTTGATTTTCAGAGAGAACATACAAAGTCTACATAGAAAACAAACCTCACAAAACTATAATTGTGACAAAAATCTTACCTTTAATCTAAGTCCTATTCTTTTTTTTACCACTTACATTTTCCACATACTATGTAAATTGTTTACTATTCAATTATTATACAATTATCTTATTCTACCTTTAACCCTATCTCTTCCTGTAAGATTCCACTAGTTGCAACCTTGTTACCTCAGGGAAGACTTTAACCCTCCTTTCTTTTTTACTGAGGCGGGGGACGCTATCCCCCTTGTTACGTGCCTTCTCTATCCATTTAACAGCATTACTGTCAACTGAGACCTTTTGCCAAACCCAGAGAGAGATCTGGGCAATTCCCCAAGACAATAATGGGTCACTTCCTCCAGACGGCAACCCAAAATAATCCTCCATGCAACGAGGAGTGACCTTGGTGCTATTCTTTACCCACCGGCAACCTCCGATGAGTCACAGTGAATTCCTGAGACGACATATGCTCTCTAGCGGGAAAAGGCACTCACAACATTAATTTTTACATTTTCTTAACATAACAACACTAAAAACTAACTCTAACATTAGGCAACACACTCCTGTTCTAACAGCACAACATCTAACCCAGCGCCTTATCCCCAAAAGAACTGTTTCGTCGGCTTCAAAATTGGGTGCCAATAACTGTGGTTGAAATTTAACATCTTATTAAAGAAAGAAACATCCTGTAACAGGACAATTCAGTAATCAGGCAGAAGAAAAACTGTTCATTGTATCTTTTAATTACTCCTCAGCAAAATGCCTTGGAGGGTACATTCTTCAAAAGCAGTCCGTTATAGCATGGTCAGAGAAACAAAGAATTTAGGTTCATTTTATAAACTACTGAATTTACATACAGTGTCAATCAATGCATACATTTTACACTGGTTGGTTCCTTGGTTTACACCCAAATGATTTCTCTCTATTATAAAAAAAATCCTGGAGAGAAACACAAGGGCTTTGAGACGTGACCTTCACGTTAAGAGCACGGAAGACATTTAAAAGAAACTGCGAGATGAAAGAGATTGGAAACAGAGCGTCTTGCGGGGACCTTAAAAATGAGACTTTGTGCCAAGAGATTGACCCAGAACCGTCTCACGATGACATGGAACATGAGATTCTTGCAAGACATGCCCTACTTACAATCAATATCAAATAAGCCAAGAGGCAACAAAACATTCAGTTGTCTAAAGAATTTGAGCACACACAGATCCAGGGCTCTCAGTACATATAAAGTGTGTAAGGACAGTATGTTATAAACTAAACGTCGATGACTAAGCGAAGAAGAAAGCAGCGCGGAGAAAAGAGACTCAAAAGCGTTGGAGAGAAAAAAGAGCAAAAAAGAAAAATCTAATAATCACTGCAATATTGCTCCTTAACACTTAATTCTATTTTATTCACATAATTTTACTTATTTATTAGGTTCTACTATACTGTTATGTTTCAATCTATGACTTTTTGTTAATCTAACTGATATTCTTCTAACTTTGCACAGTTTTTGATAAGCAGATCAGGATGCATTTCACTGCGTGTTGTCCTGTATAACTATGCATGTGACAAATAAAGAATCTTGAGAATTTCAAAAACGGAGTTTACCTCACATGTATTTATTGTTACTTTGTAAAAAAAAAATATTAACTGCTGATGATGTAGATCGTTTTGTCTGTGCTGAAATTCCAAACAGAAAAACCTATCCTGAATTATGGTATAAAGTCATTTAACACGTTTCACTGACCTCATTAAAAGGATACAGCATATTGGGACTCGCAATATTCCAAATATTGTTTTTACAGAAGTTCTGAAATAAAAGTGTAACTGATGAAATAGCAACAATTCAAAGAAAAAAAAAATCTTAAAACTGTGTATCTGGAAAACTGACCATGGGGGTTCTTCTTATACCTTTGAGTTGTGCCACCATCCTTGAAATTTCTGTGCATATAACAATTGTTCATACCCATTTATAGGACATCTGCTGATTTATTGATCATTTCTTAGTCATCCTTCTGTACATTTTGTATATTACATCAGCCTTTCTTCTGGTACTTTCTTTATTTACTTGACCATCTCAGTATTTTTCCTAAGCCAATTCTTATATTTCAGTGTAGATTTTGTTGTTCACTTGACCTTTATTTGGTTTCCTGGTGTGCCTGGACAGGTTTCTGACATTTTATTAAGTTATACTATTTCTTTAAGATGAATGTTATGTTACCCTAAAATTATTCTTCCACACTATATAAATTTATTATTATTATTATTATTATTATTATTATTATTATTATTATTATT
>JANRMT010062799.1:1695855-1742750 GCA_026402145.1 Polypterus bichir lapradei
CTCACTCACTCACTCACTCACTCACTCACTCACTCACTCACTCACTCACTCATCACTAATTCTCCAACTTCCCGTGTAGGTAGAAGGCTGAAATTTGGCAGGCTTATTCCTTATAGCTCACTTACAAAAGTTAAGCAGGTTTCATTTCGAAATTCTACACGTAACGGTCATAACGGTCGATAACGGTCAACAACGTCCGCCATGTTGAACTTTCTTATTTATGGCACCATCTTCACGAAATTTGGTAAGCGGCTTCCCTGCGCTAACCAAAACCGATGTATGTACTTATTTCGATGGTATGACGCCATTGTCGGCTGCCATATTGAACTTTCCAACGTCACTAATTTTCCAACTTCCCGTGTAGGTAGAAGGCTGACCCCATCTTCACGAAATTTGGTAGTTGGCTTCCCTGCACTAACCAAAATCGATGTACATACTTATTTCGGTGGTATGACGCCACTGTCGGCCGCCATATTGAATTTTCCAAACATCACTAATTCTCCAACTTCCCGTGTAGGTAGAAGGCTGAAATTTGGCAGGCTCATTCCTTACAGCTTACTTACAAAAGTTAAGCAGGTTTCATTTAGAAATTCTACACGTAATGGTCATAACGGTCGAAAATGGTTGACAACGTCCGCCATGTTGAATTTTCTTATTTGTGGCCCCATCTTCACGAAATTTGGTAGGCGGATTCCCTGCGCTAACCGAAACCAATGAATGTACTTATTTCGATGGTATGACACCACTGTCGGCCGCCATATTGAACTTTCCAACGTCACTAATTTTCACAATGTCCGCCATGTTGAACTTTCTTATTTATGGCCCCATCTTCACGAAATTTGGTAGGCGGATTCCCTGCGCTAACCGAAACTGATGTATGTACTTATTTCGATGGTATGACGCCACTGTCGGCCGCCATATTGAACTTTCCAACGTCACTAATTTTCCAACTTCCCGTGTAGGTAGAAGGCTGACCCCATCTTCACGAAATTTGGTAGGTGGCTTCCCTACGCTAACCAAAACCGATGTATGTACTTATTTTGGTGGTATGACGCCACTGTCGGCCGCCATATTGAATTTTCAAAACATCACTAATTCTCCAACTTCCCGTTTAGATAGAAGGCTGAAATTTGGCAGGCTCATTCCTTACCGCTTACTTACAAAAGTTAAGCAGGTTTCATTTCGAAATTCTACGCGTAACGGTCATAACGGTCAACAATGTCCGCCATCTTGAACTTTCTTATTCATGGCCCCATCTTCACGAAATTTGGTAGGCGGCTTCCCTGCGCTGACCGAAACCAATGTACATACTTATTTCGGTGGTATGATGCCACTGTCAGCCGCCATATTGAACTTTCCAACGTCACTAATTCTCCAACTTCCCGTGTAGGTAAAAGGCTGAAATTTGGCAGGCTCATTCCTTACAGCTTACTTACAAAAGTTAAGCAGGTTTCATTTCGAAATTCTACGCGTAACGGTCATAACGGTTGACAATGTTCGCCATGTTTAACTTTCTTATTTATGGCCCCATCTTCACGAAATTTGGAAGGTGGCTTCCCTGCGCTAACCAAAACCGATGTACGTACTTATTTCAGTGGTATGATGCCACTGTCGGCCGCCATATCGAAGTTTCCAACGTCACTAATTCTCCAACTTCCCGTGTAGGTAGAAGGCTGAAATTTGGCAGGCTCATTCCTTACAGCTTACTTACAAAAGTTAAGCAGGTTTCATTTCAAAATTCTACGCGTAATGGTCATAACGGTCAACAGCGTCCACCATGTTGAACTTTCTTATTCATAGGTAGAAGGCTGAAATTTGGTACTTATTTCGGTGATATGATGCCACTGTCGGCTGCCATATTGAACTTTTCAACGGTCTTTGTTACTTATGGGCCCATCTTCAAGAAATTTGGTACGCGGGTTCCCAACGCTAACTGAATCCTACTTACGTACATATATACGTCCATAGCCTGCAGCTCGGTCACCGTGTGAGGCGGCGTTGGGTCCCCCATCCCAACGCCTCCCACGTTGTTGGCTGCCTGCCTATATAAGGCCGTCTGTCGCTCCAGTCTCTACATTCCCTTCCTTGCTTCGCCACGGTATTCACGTCTCCCTGCTGATAACTACAGCCTTTTTATTTAATCCACGGCTTCTCCGCTGTTTTATTGTTCATTTATTACGATTATAGTTATTGTATAGGTATTTTAGACTTACTTTACATTGTTTAGGTACCCATTTCCTTTATCATTCCAACCGTACCCCCATTAAAATGTCTATCGAGGTGATCACCATCGATCAAAGAACTGTCACTTACCAAGTGGTTACCATGCCCGGAGATGGCACCTGCCTTTTCCATTCTCTTTGTTACATATTGCACAGCCATATCAGGCTCACTATTGATATCCGGAGGAACATTGTGTTTTATGTATTGAATGACTGGGACAGGTTCAAGGTGTGGACTGATGACGGTACAGGAGATAATTATACTACACAGGAGCACTAGAAGAGTGAAATGCTTAAGTGTACCGAAATGGCCAAATATTTTACACCTTTGGACAACCGCCAATGCCTCTTAAACATCTTAGCTTCACAGGTGACGATTTCAGTAGTGAACACTTTGATGTTTAGAAATGTTTAAACTCTCAAAAGCTGGATGTGAAGTTATCAATGAAACTGGTTGTATACTTACAACACTTGACAGATGCCGAATGTCTCTTCAACACAAGTCCTATAAATACTGTCGTAACTGAAACAAACCATGAAACTCAAACCGATTATGACACCAGCAATCCAAGCTGTGAGATTTGAAACAAGATTACTGTTCACATGGCCAACTGTACGTTGCATGCTCAAGAGTAAGCTCAGCGCACAGCTACAGCTTGGTCATATTGCAACTGGAGGGCCGAACTGACAACGTGGCATACAAAGAGATCCTTAATAAATAATTATTGGTATATTTTCCCTCAGTTTTAAAAAGGTTTAATTTTCTTCTTAATAAAAATTTTAAGGCAGTACTTCACCGCTGCGAAGCGCGGGTATTTTGCTAGTAGGTAATATACTGGATTGTCACTTCTGGGAAACTGCAATGTCTGTGACTTTTCAAGAATAAAATGGCGACCAGCCCAAGGAAGAGCTTTATAGTTAATGAACTGTTACCTGATTTTAGTCTTTCTATTTTGTATTTCCAAAGGTATAGTTATTGTATGTATTGTTTTACTCAATGTTTTAATTTTCATATAGAGATTTTGTAACATTTTTTGGCATGGATACTACCATGTTGTTTAGACAGCAGATTTTCATTGTCCATTCCACTCAGTGTCACAATTCCTCTGGTATAAAATGATGGTGTCCAGCTTGTAAATTATACTTATATAGAACAAAGGAATGCCTTTTACAAATACCTTGTTATACTGTATAGCCAAAGTTGGCACCATTTGTTTTTTGGTTTTCCAAACTTATTTTTCATTTCACCACACATTTTGTTTTTATCCTTGTTTGGTTCTGCTTGCCCCCGTTCTTTATTTAGGAAATTTTAGGAAACTGTTTTGCTTTCTTCTTTCATCTCCAGGGGCCTCATGCATAATGGTGTGTGTAGAATTCACACTATAACATGGCATAAGCACAAAAGTGGAAATGTGCTTATGCACAAAAAAATCCAGATGCATAAATCTGTGCGAACGACAACTTCCACATTCTTCGGCTCCATAAATCCTGGTCAGCGTGAAAAGTAACGCATGTGCACGCACCTGCTGCCACTCCCCAACTCCTCCCAGAATTACGCCTCTTTGAATATGCAAATCAATGTAAATAGCCCTTAAGCTCAGCATTCTGTGAAAAGACAATGGCAAAAGCACGGGGGGAAATATAAGAATTTCAGTGAATACCACGTGGAGGCAAGGAAAAATGTACAATTTGTTGGTTTAAACAGTGGTATAAACAACAAAAGGAAGTTGATTGAGTGACAGGGTGTAGAAGAAACTCAAAAACTCAAGTTCACAAAGTCGTACAGTGCCCGAAATAAAAAAGAAGTTGTCACATATCATAGTCGCCGTGAAAAGGTGAGTCATAGCCCACCGTCTGAGTTTCATATGAAAGCTTATTAGGGTACAGAGAAAAAAAATAGGCACACAGTGGGGAAAAAAGCACAAAATGTCAACTTTAATCTCGAAATTTCCACTTTAATCACGTAGTTTGTTTTGTCATTAAAGTAGAACATCATAAACTTCATCTTAAAATTATTTGATTTCCTAGTTTCTCAAATCCCATCATAACTAAAGTAGCATGTTAAATGCTTTGATTTGTATTTGATCTTCTATGTGCTCTATGTGCTCTATGTGTGTGAATCACTATGTGCTTCCGGGCTTCCTTTTCCACCGACAGAAAACAGAATCCATTACATTCGTAATATTACAGCTCTCTGAATAATTAAAATTCTGAGATGTATACTTGATATCATTTTCATGATGATAGGAGTTAAATCATGTTATTAAACATGGGAACACGGTGGTACAGTGATTGTGCGCTACCTTCGATGAAATAATTTATTGCAGCAGTACTGTATCTTTCAAATGTACTAACCTCCAATTCCTGTCCTTACTTTTCTTTATCCAAATACCCAATCGCCACACAATTAGCTCTGTAATAGACGTTAAGCCATCTGTAAGCTTAGAACGCCGATTCTTCAAAACTTTTAAGGAACATTGAAATATCTTTGTAGTACATGTTTAATTATTCTATCCTTCCAGTGTCATGCGAGTCCCTGCAAGCATACAGCGCGAGGAAGGAACAATCCGTGAACGGAGCGCCAGATCCTAGCTAATGCAGTGACACCATGTCCTCACATATTTAATTATCAACAATATAGATCATTTAAATGAAGTTAAACTTTTATCTGTATAATTTAATAAACATATTTTGCTGCATTTCATCTTAAAAATGATATCGTTATCATATGTAATACTAGCTTTATAAAGTGCCTCAGGTTGTGTAATATTATAACTGTAGTGGAAGTTTACAGTGTGGTGATTGTAGTGATAAGTACAAACACTTCTACAAGATAGATAGATAGATAGACAGATAGATAGATAGATAGATAGATAGATAGATAGATAGATAGATAGATAGATAGATACTTTATTAATCTCAAGGGGAAATTCACATAATCTAGCAGCAGCATACTGATACAAAAAACAATATTAAATTAAAGAGTAATAAAAATGCATGTAAAAACAGACAATAACTTTGAATGATGTTAGCATTTACCCCCCCGGGTGGAATTGATGAGTCGCATAGTGTGGGGGAGGAACGATCTCCTCAGTCTGTCAGTGGAGTAGGACAGTGACAGCAGTCTGTCACTGAAGCTGCTCCTCTGTCTGGAGATGACACTGTTCAGTTTATGCACTGGATTCTCCATGATTGACAGGAGCTTGCTCAGCACCTGTCGCTCTGCCACAGATGTTAAACTGTCCAGCTTCATTTCTACAATAGAGCCTGCCTTCCTCACAAGTTTGTCCAGGTGTGAGGCGTCCTTCTTCTTTCTGCTGCCTCCCCAGCACACCACCACGTAGAAGAGGGTGCTCACCACAACCGTCTGGTAGAACATCTGCAGCATCTTATTGCAGATGTTGAAGGACGCCAACCTTCTAAGGAAGTATAGTCGGCTCTGACCTTTCTTACACAGAGCATCAGTATTGGCAGTCCAGTCCAATTTATCGTCCAGCTGCACTCCCAGGTATTTATAGGTCTGTACCCTCTGCACACAGTCTCCTCTGATGATCTCGGGGCCCATGAGGGGCCTGGGCCTCCTAAAATCCACCACCAGTTCCTTGGTCTTGCTGGTGTTCAGGTGTAAGTGGTTTGAGTCGCATTATTTAACAAAGTCTTTGATTAGCTTCCTATACTCCTCCTCCTGCCCACTCCTGATGCAGCCCACAATAGCAGTGTCATCAGCGAACTTTTGCACGTAGCAGGACTCCAAATCATGTTGGAAGTCTGATGTATATAGGCTGAACAGGACCAGAGAAAGAACAGTCCCCTGTGGCGCTCCTGTGTTGCTGACCACAATGTCAGACCTGCAGTTCCCGAGACACACATACTGAGGTCTGTCTGTAAGATAGTCCACGATCCATGCCACCAGGTGTGAATCTACTCCCATCTCTGTCAGCTTGTCCCTAAGGAGCAGAGGTTGGATGGTGTTGAAGGCACTAGAGAAGTCCAAAAACATAATTCTTATAGCACCACTGTCTCTGTCCAAGTGGGAGAGGGATCGGTGTAGCATATAGATGATGACATCCTCTGCTCCCACCTTCTCCTGGTATGCGAACTGCAGAGGATCGAGGGCGTGGCGGACCTGTGGCTTCAGGTGGTGAAGCAGCAGCCGCTCCATGGTCTTCATCACATGTGACATCAGAGCAACAGGCCGGAAGTCATTCAGCTCACTATGACGTGATACCTTTGGGACTGGGGTGATACAAGATGTTTTCCAAAGCCTCAGGACTCTCCCCTGTTCCAGGCTCAGGTTGAAGATGCACTGTAGAGGACTCCCCAATTCCAGCGAACAGGCCTTCAGCAGTCGTGGCGATACTCCATATGGACCGCTGCTTTGCTGGCACGAAGTCTCCTCAGCTCTCTGCTCACTTGCGCTGCTGTAATTGTGGGTGGGGATGTCTCTCTTATGCTGGTATCAGCAGAAGGATGGTTGGAGGATGCAGTACTCCAAGGTGAGAGTGGGTTAGGGTGGTCAAACCTGTTAAAGAAGTTGTTCATTTGGTTTGCTCCCTCCACGTCTCTCTCGATGGTGGCACCCCGCTTCGAGCTGCAGCCAGTGATGATCTTCATCCTATCCCACACTTCCTTCATGCTGTTATTCTGCAACTTCTGCTCCAGCTTTCTTTTGTACTGCTCCTTCGCCTCCTTGAGCTGGACTTGGAGTTCCTTCAGCACGCGCTTGAGCTCATGCTGATCACTGCCTTTAAAAGCCCTTTTCTCCTGGTTCAAAAGGCCCTTGATGTCACTTGTAATCCATGGCTTGTTGTTAGCATAGCAGCATACTGTTCTTACTGGAACTACAATGTTCATACAGAAGTTGATGCAATCAGTTGTGCAGTCAACAACCTCCTCAATGTTCTCACTATGTGATCCCTGCAGGATATCCCAATCTGTAGTTCCAAAGCAGTCTCTCAGAGCTTGCTCTGCCTCAGGGGACGACTTTCTGAATGAGCGTGTGGTTGTAGGTAGCTCCCTCACTCTTGGTTTGTAGTGAGGCTGAAGCAGAACCAGGTTATGATCTGCTTTCCCAAGCGCAGGCAGCGGGGTGGCACTGTATGCGTCTTTAACGTTTGCATACAGTAGGTCAATAGTCCTATTTCCCCGGGTGTTACACTCCACATACTGGGAGAAGGTAGGTAATGTTTTGTCCAGTGTTACATGGTTAAAGTTTCCAGAGATTAGCACAAGCGCCTCAGGGTGCTGCGTTTGTAATTTAGCAACTGCGGAATGGATGACGTCACTTGCTATCTCCGCGTTTGCTCGAGGGGAGATGTAAACAATAACAACAATGATGTGTCCAAACTCTCTGGGCAAGTAATAGGGACGCAAATTTTGCATGTAATTCTGCACGCAAATTTTGCACGTAATTCCTGTGCCATTGTGGTGCCAAACTAGCCAAACTAGATAAGTGAAGAACTGTGAGCTCAGTGGGATGAGACAATCTGCTTATCAGAAAGATCAATGAGAGTCGAGTTGAGAAGCTACATGTCCACCAAAGTTTGCAGGCAGTAAATCAAACAAAGAATGTCAGTTAATGCCTCAGGATTATTAACATGTAAAACACAAATGACATAAATTATGGTGTCTGCTCCTGTCATTTGAAGTGTAGATGACGCAGTTTTATCTGTGAGTTGTTTTACACACCAGTCTGTTAGAGGAGCTGACTTCACAGGTGCAATGAGCTCTTCTTTGTGTTGCAGTCTTGAACCTTCAGATGCGATGGACCATTCTTATCTTATTGTTTCTACACAACACAGATATCTCCTGGGCAGGTATGAGTAATTATATTTTGTTAAATTTTAGGTGTGGTAAATGTTTAGTAGTATTTACTTACCCATTTCTCTTCATAGCACTGCTAAACAGAAGCAGGACTCTTTAAAAAGGGATAAAAAGTAACTGAAAGATTTTAATTGTTTTTGTTTTATGACTTATGATACTAAACCTAGAAACAGAATGTAAGGGCTGTTTATTTTTCAAGAAGTCAGATAAATGAAATAAAGTCTACCCTGCCTGTAAATGTAATGCTAGATGATAATGCAGCATTTATCATTATGCTAACATGGTTTTCATTTACCTTTCCTTTTTTTCTAATTTACAAATCACATCCTGATGCTCACTCCACTGTTGTGGTTTCATTTCCAGACAGCTTCATCGTTGTTGGTCCTTCTAAGCCCGTCGTCACTTATGTCAGTGAAGATGTGGTCCTGCCAGTTTCCCTCTCACCAGCGCTTAATGCTGAGGCCTTTGAAGTGAGCTGGTTTACAATTGACATCAGGACACCAGAGCTGTTATACACCAATTACAAAATCAGGCAACAGAGTGACACAAGAAAAACTCTGAGCATAGACAACCTCAAGAATGGCAATGTATCTTTAATAATCAGAAATGTCCGTGTTTCTGATGATCACCTCTACAAGTGTGTACTCGGGACAAATAGATGAGGAGACTCAGGTCTCACTCAGTGTTGAAGGTCAGTGTGCACTTGGGATTTGCAGCTTTTGTTTCTAGTTGTATTATGGGATGGCACTGTGAGTCAGTGGTTAGAGCTACTGCCTAATGAAATCCATGTTCACTTCCCGTGAACACTTGCTGTCTGTGTAGAGTTTACACTCCCCAACACAGCCCATCAAGTTTGAGTTTATTTTCTGAGTATTTTGATATTCCTGTCAAATACGTAGAAAGATGTATGAATTGGGTTAAGTGGTGATGTTAAAGTCAGCCAATATGAGTGACCAGGTCTCATGATGAGATAAGGAGGATAATAATAATAATTAAACATTTTATTTATGTAGGACATTCCTCATTCTCAAATCTTTTCACAGAAATCCAGAAAGAACAAGGCATATGACATTTGAAAAAAAAAACACTAAATAAAGATAACTACAGAATATACAAAGGACTGAAGTAAAATAAAAGTTGATGAACCAGAATAAAATACAAAAATACCAAAAACTATGAATGTGGTGAGAAGGAAGTCAAGCAAAATGACACCTTTTATTGTCTAATTAAAAAGATTACAATATGCAGGCTTTCGAGGCAACTCAGGCCCCTTCTTCAGGCAAGATGTACCAAAAACTATGAGAAAACCTTGAATAAATAACATCATGTGATACAAATAAATATCATCTTGGGGTGGTCCTGCAGCCCTGAAACTCTATAAAGGAAACAGAGTGTGCAACTAGATATGCTAAAAAATAACAGATAAATAATAAACAGAACAAGATTCCAAACATAACATACATAAGGACAAAAACAATGAAATATACATAACTATGATATTTAAAAAATCACCAAATGATCACAGATGATTAAACTATACGTAAAGTGTGGTAAAGACCCTGGCTAAAACTTAACACTGGATGCCATCAGGCAGGCTTGAACAAGTGAGACAACAGGTAGGACAGCAAGTGGGACATCAAGTGGGACAGCAGGTCACCTGAGAAGCATGGAAAGCTCCTGCCTCTCAGCACAGACACCATGTCAAGGGATCAGAATCCAGAAATCAAGTTTGAGGGGTTGTTGAGCTGAAAAACTCTTGATGTCCAGGCCAGTAATATTTCAATAGTTGGTCTCTTTATTTATGAGTGTGAAGACATTCAAAGAAATGTCCTCAAAGATTCAAAGCCTGTTAACTTACCTTAGTTGGTCCAAAGCATTTTCAAACTGACGCTCTGCCAAGTTTCATAAAATATTAGTAATAAATAAAATGATCAGAAACAAGTCAAACAAAATAAAATCAAAGCCTACACTCCAAACAAAAATAACCAAATTCTTTTATATCAGAAGTTTGTTTATAACTGTATGCCAGGTTTGCTGATGTTATAGTGTTTCTTCTTTCTCTTGACTGATCTTCCACTCTTTTGTGTTTTATTAGTTTTAGGTGCTCAGCCCTCCATTTCTATGAGCTCCACTCAAGGCCAGAGAACCTGACTGGAGAGCAGCACTGAGAAGTGGAACCCCCAACCAGACATCACCTGGAGGGACATGAATGGGGCAGACATGACGTCTCAGTCCACAATAAAATCAGAGCGGCACTCCGAGGGTCTTCTGAGAGTGAGCAGCGTCCTCCCGGTGAAGAAGGAGTACAACATGTTCAGCTGTCTGATGAGAAGTAAAGCACCAAAGCCAGACTGACACTCCGCACTTGGCATCTACAGTACGTGATTGAATAGTGAGGCATTAGCAGCACCGCCACTGAGTAAATGTGCTATATTTACACAGAATGTGGCACCAAAGCATATATTTGTAGATCAGCTTTAAAAGCTTGGCCCCGCTTTACTAATTATCTGGGAAATCAATGTAGTAACTAATTTTGTGTTAAACAATGTGCCATATGCACATTAAAAGAAAAGATCCATAAGTGGAAATGAAATATAAATAAGAGATGGAACTGTGAAATACAGGAATTCACATCACCACACAAGGTACATACACAAACAAGGTCACCATGAATATAGAAAAATAGAAAATTAATTTGTGCCTCAGTCTAGGTGTGGACCCCCATATCGGTATTACGTGATTCAAAGAAATGAAAAGTAAACATGTAGGTTAAAAGACTTAAGAGATAAACACTGGAGGAGAATGACACAGAGGGGACATTAATGGAGGTGAGATACTGGACAGGAAATCTTCTACTTTGTGTTCATACAATTTATGATGGATAACAAGAGGACTGATGGACATGCGGATGAAATTAGTGTGAAGGTGTGTTTAGTCCCAGGCTCCAGCTACGGGAGCACATCATCTATGGTATAAATGCAGGGTCTCATAATGCTCACTACGTCTGGTTAGGTCCCCTTAGCATGAACGAGTTCCACTTGATGGATTCTTCTGTGTTTTCCTAACCTGAACCTCATTCCTGTCTCACAGACTCACACGCCTTCCCCTCATTTTGCAGGTTTCTCCCCAGGCGTCTCTGGCTGGTTGGTGGCTTTCTGTGTGTATTTGGTTCTTTGTTTAGCGGCAGCTCCCCTGCTGGTCATTCAATGGAGAAGAATGAGAGGTGAGGACAGAAGATCTCACATTGACATCAGAACAGACTGACTGCTCAGTAAATGGTAAAGTCTTTCATAAATAATTCATCTTTATATTCTTTTTTGTATTCCGTAGAAACAAACACCAGATATGATTCAATAGGTGAATACAATTCTAAATTTTCTGTTTTCTAATTTAGTTTCAGTTTGATTTCAGTTACTTTGTAGCTTTTATTGTCATCGGTGAATCCTGAGACGTGTCAGGCACTTTGTATTTTGATCACACAATTCACAGTTAGTGGCTGTAGGAGTCCATATTGGAAATCCACTCTGACAATGGAAGGACATGCAGACTGTCCACAGGAGACATCATACCAGGAGCTGATCTGGAGTTTGAGTGCTGTGGGCTGACAAACCTAACGTCACGTGTGCACTGAGTGCCAAATAGCTCCTCCATTACACATTTAATCCTCTTCCTAGTCGTGAGCCAGCACAGGGCCATAGATATGAGACACTTCTGCTCAAGGACTGGTCTGATGAGGTTGACTTGTGCTGACTTACCTCTTTCTATTTGGCCACTGCTCATCCATCTCCTGTGATGGTGAGGTGGCTTCTCAAGGGTGTTCAGAGTCCATGCATATCTGAGCAGTTAAATTAGTGAAGGCCTTGGTGTTGACTGAAAAAACGTGAACTGGTCAGGAAATTCTCAGACAGAAGATAAGGCAGCCATCCTGAATGTGAAGAGGAGACGATTTGAAAATGGTCAGCATTGAGCCAATGTGGCTCATCACATTAAGTAAAGTCTTCTTTGTCTCCTTTGTGTTGGTCTTTCCTGTGTGAATAGGGGAAGAAAACAAAAACAATAAAAAATGAACATTTTTTAAAATTACTTTTATGATTTTGAATCGGGCGACATGGAGGCGCAGTGGGTAGTGCTGCTGCCTTGCAGTTAGGAGACCCGGGTTCACTTCCCGGGTCCTCCCTGCATGGAGTTTGCATGTTCTCCCCGTGTCTGTGTGGGTTTCCTCCTGGTACTCCGGTTTCCTCCCACAGTCCAAAGACATGCAGGTTAGGTGCACTGGTGGTCCTAAATTGTCCCTAGTGTGTGCTTGGTGTGTGTGTGTGTGTGCATGCCCTGTGTGTGTGCATGCCCCGTGACCCTGTAGTTAGGATATAGCGGGTTGGATAATGGATGGATGGATTTTGAATTTAAAATTCATTCATTCACCTGATCCCAATTTATGGTAACAGAGAGCAGACACACGACAGTAGCCATTCATTTATAAGGTGTCTGTCTGTGACTCACACACACACTCACACATCCACACACACACAAACTAATACTCTTAAAATATTCATTGTTCATCTTTGGATTGAACAGCAGAGAAAAAGCCACACAGGCACAGGAGAAGCATGCAGGCACAGCACACACACTGACTGGGCCGGGCAGCAGTGCCAACCTCTTTGCCACCATGTTCACTTAATAATAATGATAATAATAGCACATTTTATTTATAATACACTTTTCTTGACCCAGAGTGCAACAAGGCATAGCAAGTAAAGTAGAGTAAAAAGTATAAAGTATCCAGTAAATAACAAGGTGAAAAAACAATATGTGGCATCCAGTAATAAATACAAACAAAGTAGGATAGTCAAACAGAATATCATTCTTCTTCTTCTTTTGGCTGCTCCCATTAGGGCTTGCCACAGCAGATCATCTTTTTGCATATCTTTCTGTCCCCTGCATCTTGTTTTTTAACACCCATCACCTGCATGTCCTCTCACACCACATCCATAAACCTTCTCTTAGGCCTTCCTCTTTTCCTCTTCCCTGGCAGCTCTATCCTTAGCATCATTCTCCCAATATACCCAGCATCTCTCATCTGCACATGTCCAAACCAACGCAATCTTGTCTCTCTGATTTTGTCTCCCAACCATCCAACTTTAGCTGACCCTCTAATGTGCTCATTTCTAATCCTGTCCATCCTCATCACACCAGGTGCAAATCTTAGAATCTTTAACTCTGCCACCTCCAGCTCTGTCTCCTGCTTTTTGGTCAGTGCCACCATCTCCAACCCATATAACATAGCTGGTTTCACTACCGTCCTGTAGACTTTCTCTTTCACTCTTGTTGATGCTCGTCTGTCACAAATTACTCTTGACACTCTTCTCCACCCATTCCACCCTGCCTGCACTTTCTTTTTCACCTCTCTTCCACAATCCCCATTACTCTGTACTGTTGATCTCAAGTATTGAAACTCATCCACCTTCGCCAAATCTACTCCTTGCATCCTCACCATTCCACTGACCTCCCTCTCATTTACACACATGTATTCTGTCTTGTTCCTACTGACCTTCATTCCTCTCCTCTCTAGAGCATATCTCCACCTCTCCAGGGTCTCCTCAACCTGCTCCCTACCATCGCTACAGATCACAACATCATCAGCAAACATCATAGTCCACGGGGACTCCTGTCTAATCTCATCTGTCAACCTGTCCATCACTATTGCAAATAAGAAAGGGCTCAGAGGTGATCCCTGATGTAATCTTACCTCCACATTCAATGCATCCGTCACTCAAATTCAATGCATTGTCACTGCGGACCTCACCGCTGTCACACTTCCCTGGTACATATCCTTTACAACTCTTACGTACTTCTCTGCCACTCCCGACTTCCTCATACAATACCACAGCTCCTCTCGAGGCACCCTGTCATATGCTTTCTCTAGGTCCACAAAGACACAATCCAACTCCTGGCCTTCTGTAAATTTCTCCATCAACATCCTCAGAGTATCTGTGGTGCTCTTTCTTGGCATGAAACCATACTACTGCTCACTAATCATAATCTCACTTCTTAACCTAACTTCCACTACTCTTTCCCATAACTTCATGCTGTGGCTCATCAATTTTATCCCCCTGTAGTTATTACAGTCTTGCACACCCCCCTTATTCTTAAATATCGGCCCCAGTATACTTCTTCCCCACTCCGCAGGCATCCTCTCACTTTCCAAGATTCTATTAAAGAATCTGGTTAAAAACTCCACTGCCATCTCTCCTAAACACCGCCATGCTTCTACAGGTATGTCATCTGGACCAACGGCCTTTCCATTTTTCATCCTCTTTATAGCTGTCCTTACTTTCTCCTTGCTAATCTGTTGCACTTCCTGTTTCACTATCTCCACATCATCCAACCTCTTCTCTCTCTCATTCTCTTCATTCATCAGCCTCTCAAAGTACTCTTTCCATCTGCTCAACACACTCTCCTCGCTTGTGAGTATGCTTCCGTCTTTATCCTTTATCACCCTAACCTGCTGCACATCTTTCCCAGTTCAGTCCCTCTGTCTAGCCAATTGGTACAGGTCCTTTTCTCCCTCCTTAGTGTCCAACCTCTCATACAACTCATCATATGCCTTTTGTTTACCCTTCGGCACCTCTCTCTTCACCTTGCGCCTTATCTCCTTGTACTCTTGTCTACTTTCTGCATCTCTGTGACTATCCCACTTCTTCTTTGCCATCCTCTTCCTCTGTATACTCTCCTGTATTTATATAGCACGTTGTCAGTTCAGCACTCTGGTTGTAATGACGAAGCTGTGCAAGCTCACTCTTGAGAATGCAACGTATAGTTGTCCAGGAGAAAAGCAATCTTGCCTGAAATCAATGGCAACCTTTTGTAGGGTCTGTCCCTGAGACTTATTACTTATTATCGCAAAGCAGAGCCTTCCTGGAAATTGGAGGCATTTGAATTGAAATGGGAGATCAGAGGGTATAACGGGGATGCGAGGAAAACATTGAGTGTGGAGAAACTCTAGAGACAGCGTGTGTATTAACTTGTGGATTTTTCTGTGAGTATTTGGTGGCAGCGTGACGAAGTTGCTTCCGCAAGACCGCGTTAGCTGTGGAGCCCAACTCGGAGCATATTCTTTTCCCACCTTGTCAATTGTGTAATGCGTTTTTTTGAACAGGTTTGATGCATGGAAGTGATCACTCGTACTGTGTTCAGTTAGTTCACGTGAGCTGCTCTCTTGTGTGATGTTGCGATGTCCATGGCTTTATTTAATGTTAGCTAAGACCCGGCACTTAAAAGTTTCTCGCTACAGCAATTTTAACTCCATTACAAAGTGATCCAAAGTCTCGTTTATACCTCGTGTGTTCTCATTAAACTTGTATCTCGCAAATAAAGTATTCGACAAATGGCAGCGGGAGCATGTCCATAAACTTAATTTAAACTTACGGTTTACACCGTGCTTTGTTTCCGCAGTAGCTGCACAAATGAATAAGATTGTATGCATTTATCTTCAGCGTTCTTTGGGAGCTCTTCCTTCTTTTCTACGTACTGCGTTCACAGTCAGTTCACGTGATTACCTGGGAGGCGTGATGATGTGACACGCAGCTCTGCCCCCCACGGCCATCGAGCTAAAGTCCATTACAGTATATGGAGAAAAATAGGTTCCAGTTATGACCATTATGCGTAGAATTTCGAAATGAAATTTGCCCAGCTTTTGTAAGTAAGTTGTAAGGAATGAACCTGCCAAATTTCAGCCTTCTACCTACACGGGAAGTTGGAGAATTAGTGATGAGTGAGTGAGTCAGTGAGGGCTTTGCCTTTTATTAGTATAGATTATTTTACAGAATGGAGGAGAATATGCAGCTCAGCAGGTATGGTTGATAAGCTGGTCGTGACCTTAGGATGCAATTCTCATTTTCTATGTCTGTAGTCTTTGTGTCTTCATGTTAAATGTGTCACCTTCATGACCATGTGAAGCAGCACCTTGTAAGCTCTGTGACTGTCCCCCAGGTCTCAGTAAATGGCTGAGGTCCCTCTCTGTGGGTGACATGGTGGCACAGTGGTAGTGCTGCTGTCTTGCAGTAAGGACACTGGGGTTCACATCTAGGGGGCTCCTTGTGTGGAGTTTGCATGTCCTGCCTGTGACTGTGTGGGTTTCCTTCATGTGCTCCAAAGACATGCAGGTTAGGTGGTCTGGTGACACTCAGTTAGCCCTGATGTGTGTCTGAATGTTTACCCGCTGATAGACTGGCGTCCCGTCCATGGATTGTTACTGCCTTGCCCTGATGTTTGCTGTGATTGGCTCCATCTGCCCCTCGACTCTGCCCTAGATAAGCAGGTTATGAAAATGAATGGCTGCTTGTTCTGTGTGTTTAAAGGCAGATGATCTGCTAGTTAAGGAACAGAAAGACCACAGCCTCTATTGCTGACTCATGGTGGTCTCTTTGAATAATGTCAGTTATCTCATTCTCCTGAACTTCCCTAAGTAATCCACTTTCATAAATTGCTGGATTCTTCTTGGCAGGCGGACATTTTTTTTGTGTTTCAAGAACATCAGACAAGTCAGTAAAGACAGAACTAAAGACCGGACCCTCCTCGTGCAGACAGAACTTCTCAGATTTCTTCCTTGGTACATAGGATGCTCGTTTGTCTTTTAGACTTTATTCTCAGAAGGTCATTTTGATTTGGTGGTCTCGTACCGATTAGCACTGCATGTCATTGTCACTAACCCTGCTACTTAAAGACTCCATGATGTCCCATCTGTCACTGGATCCTCTTGTGTTTCAGTGCAGACCCTTTCTCAGGCCCACCGTGAATTTATTACATTTCCAGCATGTTGATGTTGAAGTATTTGTGAGATGACAACACTGGGGACACACTTGAGGTTTTCACTCACAACGTTTGCACTTTTTAAAGTAAACTGAGTGCTGCCGAGTCCTCACAGGGCCCCCTGTCCATTCTCAGACCCATCAGTGTCCAGTCCTGTCCCCACTTTAGTGCCACTTTGTATTTTGTCCTGCTGTCCTGTCCTTTGTTGTCACTGTCAGTGTTGTCATCTTGTATTTCCTCTCGTCCTCCCTCTCCTTATTAACGGCCCCCTCATCTGTACTGACCGGTCACATGGTATCCCTGCTGACTGATGGACTTGTGACACTTGTGTATTTGAGTTCATCCTCATCACTGACACATGGCCATCTTGCGTTGTTAGATTCAGTGTCATAAATTCAGTGCCCCCTGTTGTCATTTCTGACAAGGAACCGAGAAACATAAAGTAGGGGTCTAATAAATAAAAGGCCACGAACTCAGTGTAAGGACGAGAAAAGTGACAGAATCACCGACAGAGCAGAGCAGCACAAAATGAATCAAAGTGGACTGGAATGACAGAGACAGGAGGGCAACAGGCCAGGGGGGACATGAGACACTCAGGTTAGTGACGACAAGTCTGAAAGCTGCCACCAAGTCTGTGAATGAGTGCCAGGCCTCAGTGGTGGTCTTCTTGCTTGTGTCTTTAACAAATCCTCACTGTGTGATTCCACTTTTATTAAAATGTAGCCGTTCTTGTGCTGTTGAGTTCACAGCGTGGTGATCAGGCTCTTTAGGTTTAAATGAAGAAAAATGGCAGACAGACAGAGTGGAGGAGGTCAGAGGTGTGACTACACATGGGTGCCAAGCAGTGACACAAAGAGACATACGAGGGGCTCGGTGGGCTTTGGTTTGTAAAAATAAAAACTCAAACATGAGAAATGAACACGTGATGTTTGCCATCTTTGTGTTTTTAATGTTCAGGTCCTTCAAGGAGTATAAATATGTTGTTGTCTTCCTCAAGTCCCCTGATTTCCTGATGTCTTCCTCTTTTCTTTTTGTATTCTTTCTTCTCCTCAGCTGATGTCACTTTTGACCCTGAGACTGCACATCCATATCTCATTGTGTCTGAAGACGGGAAAGAAGTGAGACAAGCAGACACATGACAGAGAGTGACGGACAATCCAAAGAGGTTTGACTGCTGTGCTAATGTCCTGGCCAGAGAAGGATTCACCTCAGGGAGACACTACTGGTAGGTGGAGGGCAGGGAGAAGACTGCGTTGGATTTAGGAGTTGCCAGACAGTCAGTCAACAGGAAGGAGGACGATCACCTGACCCCATATGATGGATACTGAACTGTGTGGCTGAGGAATGAGAATGAGTACGAGGCTAACATTGGCCGTCCTCTCCCCCTCCCCCTGAGAGTGAAGCTGCAGACATTGGGGGTCTTTCTGGACTATGATGTAGGTCACGTCTCCTTTTACAACGCCCAGTCCCGCTCTCACCTGTACACCTTCACAGACTCCTTTACTGAGCCCTTCTATCCGTAATTCATTCCTTATCTTAATGATGGTGGTAAAAACGCGGCCCCTCTGGTCATCTGCCCCCTGCGCACACACTGACCCCTCTGTATTAATGTCGTCTGTCCATCTCTGTGTCAGGTCAGAGCAGTAAAAACGCGATGGAGACTTTCTTTAACATTCAGACCAGCGAACTCAGGATTTCTGTGTTTAATGAGACATCAGGACTGAACACTTCAGATTTTTAAATGGTGTCGTTTAAAACCGTTGGCTCCATAAACAAATGTGAATCTTTATAATTTGATCTGAGGGTCTGAGAATGAACAGAAATCCTGAGTGTGCGTCTTCAATTTGACATTCAAAGAGGAATTGAACAATGATGGTTGTGTTCTTCACAGCACTGGATTTGTTTTCTTCAGTCTTTGTGTGACGTCACTTGCTGGTGGTCAGTCCTGATGACCCTGAGGCGCCCACTTTGTGATAATAAAAGACTGAGAGGTTATGAAGAGTGTGAGCTGAGCAGAAGAAATCTGATACCCTGGATATCGAGCCCACCGTCCATTTTGTAATTCACTTATCTAATTCAGGGTCTCAGGGGCCTGTCAATGTTGGGGGGGCAACACGGATAAGAACCAACCTGCAACACAAGAGCTTAAGGCCAGACCACCAATCACTGTGCTACTATGAGACCACCAATCAGAGAAACATGAATTCATATCTAGCGTTATATACTTCTATTGTTAAACATACTTTAAAATACACAACACTGTAAGTCTGCTGAGAAGTTCATCAACACTGAGATGAGTTTGTGATGAAATTAAATAAAACAGAAAGGGGCATCAAATGAAAATAATGAATAAATAAAAAATAAATAAAGACGCTGAGCATGCTGGGATTTGAAGTTAGGAGCGATGAGGCACTGGGCCACTTGGGGGCTTTAATTAAAAATATAAATAAATAAATAAATAAATAAATAATAAAGTTACATTTGTTGAATAGAAGCCTCCACAAATACACGTTGGCCTACAGTATGAAAGTTGAAGTCACTGATGTAGATTTGCTTAGTTGTAGATAAACTTGTGTTATCAGTGTGAACTTCATGCTCTGCCTGTCACTAATCACATTCACTGCATTCATTTGCACACAACACCACACACATGTTGGGGATTTTACTGTTTGCATGTCTTACATGTTAATGAAACTGTAAACCTGATGTTTCATGTTTGTCAAGCAGACAAGTCCGAGTTTCCTGTAATCTGCACACTTGTCAGTAAACTTGAACTGGAATGTATGGCCATCTTCTCCTTTCTTGCTTCCAATATGTTGAGGAGACTGAAGAATATTGGAGGAATATTTTGGAAGAAGAAACCACCAGGATGTACATGGATGAATAGAACAGTTACTGTATGTTGAATTACTACATCCAGAAAGTAAAAAAGGTGACAAAGAAAATGAGGAGCAGCAGAACAAAGTGTGACAGTTGACAAGGTTGATGTGTGACTTTGAGGATGTCTACTCAGATATGCCAGTAAGGTGGAAATTGCTCCTAAACTTATATCTTGACCTAAGCTACTTGATTATTTAAATTAAAGTAATTTCAAGGAGTTGTGTGTGTAGAAATACAAGAACAATAAACTTTTATTATTAAAAAATCAGATATATGCGACCTTAATGTTAAAAAGCTGTCTGAAAAAATCCACACACATAAGCTGATTTTTAAAACTTCAGTTAATTCTGTTCTCATCCACACGAGGGCGCCAATTGCACAGATTTATTCATTTAAATGTCATTTCAGTGTCACTGATTTGTGTGAAGCTGTCTGTTTTTCAAAGTACTGTATGTTGTTTAATAGAGTTCTTAATATTATTAGATTCATAAATAATAAATCATTGTAAACACATTTGTAGTCCTAGACTCATATAATATTCCCCTTAAAAGTGTTTACTGGTTCCTTCAAAAAGGATAATTATTATTTAGTTATGTTAAGTGTTGAAGATGTATTCAGTTTAGTTATTGTGTTTGGTTAATAGAAATAATTCACATTAAGGTTAATACATTCTCTAGTTTGGTTGTAATGTACTGTGAACCATGTGTTTGTGTTTAAAGACAACCATTGTTTTTTCACTTTGTTTTAAGTTATTGGGAGTTGAAGTTTCATGTCAGTATTTCTGTAAAGTGATTGGGTAGTGAGAGGACAGGTGGCGCTTGTACTAGGATAAGAGAATGATGACACAGAGATTTTGGAGTTGGAGTTTGACGATGTTGCTGATGCTTTTGGCTCCTGTTGGTGTACACTCTGAAACTTTTTGGACGCGAGGACAGTAAGAAGCCATCGTCGAAGAAATGGTGCAGTTCAGATTAGTGTTACAGGTGAGCTAGCTTAGTTAGCCCGCGAAGGAATACTGTATACTCTGGATAGCACTCCAGGTGACCAAAGGAAAGAATGGCAGCTCCTCTGGCAACGATGAAAAACAGCAAATTTCGCCTCATTTGGATGGACTAGCTCCTTTTTGCTTGCAGCATTTTGCTGTGAGCCTGCCTGCAGGATGACTCCATCATTTTTCCACAGTGTGGAAGTGTTGTGTTTAGACAATGGACACTGATATTCACTCCGCTTATTTGTGAGTACTGTGACCTTTTATATGGTCTCATTAAAGTGAACGGGCCTTAACATTTTTGGCTACCACGTTCCTGAGTGTCGACCAGGCCTGCAACGAGGGGGGTGTGTTTTAATATTATTTTTATTTTGTGTGGTCGTCGGCTTGTGTGTGTGTGTTGTATCAGAAATAGCAGTTCAAACACGTGTAATGCTTAACTATCTTTTCTTTATTAACATCCACACCAATAACCAATACTTCCGTTTTCCTCCTATAACCCCCCACATCCGCTTCTGCACAGACATCACATTTCCCCTCCTCTTATTTAAAATGAAGGCCTACTTGGTAACATAGTCCTTAAGTCAGGAGGGAGGTCTTCTGTGCCTGAATGAATGTGAAACCTCATTGGAAACCCATGGGAGTGATTGAGGAGCAGCCAGTATATTTCCAGCTACTGTTTAGGGCTCTCATGCCATTAGGCTATGCATCTTTGGGCCATGACGAAGCTGACTTGGTGATGTGACTTTTTTCAGGCTATTTGCGTGACGCCTAGAATCATCTTGCAGAAGTAGCTGGTTCAAGCTTCCGAGTAATTTGCAATGGATCTGACCAACTGGGGTCTCTTCTTGTTGATATGGTGAGGAAGCCACACACGCACCCAGTCTTGTTCCTTTAGTAATAGCAGTTTTGATTTTCTGGCCAGACTGAAATGCTGCTGCATACACTGCTGTTGAGAGGTAACATGGGCCTATGTGTATTACACACACAGCAGCAACTCACAACAACATCACCCCCTACCTTAGGGTGGAGGAACACGAGGTGAGACACTCGTTCCAGGCTGTCAATCCTAGGAAGGCAGCAGGTGCCGACAGTGTCACTGGATGTGTGTTGAGGAGCTGTGCAGAGCAGCTGGCTGGGGTCTTTGCAAAGATCTTTAACCTGTCACTGTCCCAGGCCTCAGTTCCTCCCTGTCTGAAATCCTCCATCTTACTCCCTTTACCAAAATAATCACCCATCCCAACCCAAATCAACCCGGTGTTGATGAAGTGTTTTGAGAGACTGGTCCGGAGTCATATCATGTCCTTCATCCCTCCCACCTTTGATGCACACCAATTTGCGTGCAGGGCTAACAGATCTACTGAGGACACTGTTGCTGCTGCTCTCCATGCTACCCTGTCCTACCTGGAGCACCAAGGGAGCTACGCACATCTCCTCTTTGTTGATTTTAGCTCTGCTTTTAACACCATCCTCCCTCACAGATTGGTGTGCAAGCTGCTAGCCCTGGGACTCCTGTATTCCACCTGTATATGGATTAAAGACTTCCTGACAGACCGCACATAACGGGTTAGGGTGGGCCCTCACATCTCCTCGGCCATCAGCATCAACACCGGCTCTCCTCAGGGCTGTGTGCTGAGCCCCTTGCTCTTCATGCTGTACACACATGACTGCGCCCCCACCCACCACAGCAACACCCTCGTCAAATTTGCAGACGACACCACTGTGGTGGGGCTCATCTCTGGGGAGGAATAATCCACCTACAGAGACAAAGTGGAGCGGTTGACAGCATGGTGCACTGACAACAACCTGCTCCTGAACTCAAGTAAGACGAAGGAGCTCGTTGTGGACTTCAGGAAAAAGAGAATGGACATCAAACCACTTTACATCAGAGAGGACTGTGTGGAGAGGGTGTCAGACTTCCACTTCCTGGGAGTCCACATCATGGAAGACCTGTCCTGGGGTGTGAACACAGCTGAGCTGGCGAAGAAGGCTCAGCAGAGACTTTATTTCCTGAGAGTCCTCAGCAAAAATAACATCCCCCAAAAACTGCTGGTGTCCTTCTATCGCTGCTCTAATGAGAGTATCCTGGGCTACTGCCTTTGCGTGTGGTTTTCCAGCTGTACAACAGCGCAGAGGAAAACACTTCAGTGGATTGTAAAAACTGCCCAGCAGATCATCGGCTGTTCTTTACCCTCTCTGGATGAACTGCACAGCTCTCTCTGCATCAGGAAAGCAGAAAATATCTTAAAAGACTCCTCACACCCCGCTCATGACATGTTCCAACTGTTGCCATCAGACAAAAGACTTAGGAGCATCAAAACAAAGACTAATAGACTGAATAACAGTTTATACCCTGTCGCTGTTAGGGCATTAAATTGCCACCTAATCACCTCCAATGCAGCAGTGCAATAGATGACATCTTGTGCAGTAGTGTTCATGTGCAATTAAGGTCTTATGTTGAATGTTTGTGTTCTACCTTATTTCTTCTTATCCTTTCTTATCCTTTTTTAATTATATTTTATTTATACACTGCCTGGCCAAAAAAAAAGTCGCTACCAAAAAAAAGGTCACACACTCTAATATTTCGTTGGACCGCCTTTAGCTTTGATTACGGCATGCATTCGCTGTGGCATTGTTTCGATAAGCTTCTGCAATGTCACAAGATTTAGTTCCACCCAGTGTTGCATTAATTTTTCACCAAGATCTTGCATTGATAATGGTAGAGTCTGACTGCTGCGCAAAGCCTTCTCCAGCACATCCCAAAGATTCTCAATGGGGTTAAGGTCTGAACTCTGTGGTGGCCAATCCATGTGTGAACATGATGTCTCATGCTCCCTGAACCACTCTTTCACAATTTGAGCCCGATGAATCCTGGCATTGTCATCTTGGAATATGCCCGTGCCATCAGGGAAGAAAAAATCCATTGATGGACCTCATTCTTGGAGCACATACTGTTGCTGAACCTAGACCTGACCAACTGCAGCAACCCCAGATCATAGCACTGCCTCCACAGGCTTGTACAGTAGCCACTAAATATGATGGGTGCATCACTTCATCTGCCTCTCTTCTTACCCTGATGCGCCCATCACTCTGGAACAGGCTAAATCTGGACTCATCAGACCACATGACCTTCTTCCAATGCTCCAGAGTCCAATCTTTATGCTCCCTAGCAAATTGAAGCCCTTTTTTCCGGTTTGCCTTACTGATAAGTGGTTTTCTTATGGCTACACAGCTGTTCAGTCCCAATCCCTTGAGTTCCCTTCGCATTGTGCGTGTGGAAATGCTCTTACTTTCATTATTAAACATAGACCCGAGTTCTACTGTTGTTTTTCTTCGATTTGATTTCACCAAAGGTTTAAGTGATCGCCGATCACGATCATTCAGGATTTTTTTCCGGCCACATTTCATCCTCGAAGACAAAGGGTCTCCACTATCTTTCTAGTTTTTAATAATGCGTTGGACAGTTCTTAACCCAATTTTAGTAGTTTCTGCAATCTCCTTAGATGTTTTCTCTGCTTGATGCATGGATTTGACCCTTCTCAAACAGACTAACATCTTTTCCACGACCATGGTCGTTTAAGAAATGAGAAGCAACTCATTGCACCAGTTGGGGTTAAATAACGTGTTGCCGGCTGAAAGGAAATCGCCCATGCAGTAATTATCCAATAGGAGGCTTGTACCTATTTGCTTAGTTAAATCCAGGTGGTGACTTTTTTTTTGGCCAGGCAGTGTATTTTGACACCGCAGGGACTGCACCTAATTTCGTTGTATTTGTTACAATGACAATAAAGATATTCTGATTCTGGTCTGTGAGAGTGTTGGCATAGGTAACTATTTACCCAAAGAAAGACGGTCCAAAGGGAGAGTCAGCTCTCTACCTAACATTAAGGAAGCAAGTGATACCCCTGTTGTGGTATATTTTGTTGATCGAAAATGTAACAGAGTCTGGAGGAGAGCTTCCTCAAACTGCCAGCCTTCTGTCAGTATGCCCAGATTCCATTTTTTATTGTGCGGTTGAGGCGTTCGACCCCGCCATTTGATTCCAGGTGATACACAGCATTTCTAATGTGCTTAATGGCCTTCTCTTCCATATATGTATGAAATTCACCAGAAGTGAACTGGGGCCCATTATCAGTAGTTATCATGTCTGGCAAGCCCCACCAAGCGAAGAGGTAATCCAGGCTCCTAATAATGGATTGGGTAGTCACAGCTGCAAGAAGCAGGGCTTCTGGCCATTTGGAATGGAGATCATATACCATCGAGAGATAGTGAGCGTGGTGTGGAGCTCCAAGTATTTCACCACAAATGTCGACTTGAATGTGCTTCCAAGGAGCAAGTGGTCATTGTACAGGAGTGAAAGGAGCTGGTGGCCTAGGTGGGGATTTGCCACTGAGGAGACAGGCAGTGCAGTCCTATGCCAGTATCTCAACATCACAGTCTATATTAGGCCACCACACTATATCCCTACAACGCTGTTTCAGCTTAACAATGCCCAAATGGCCCTCATGTGCCATTCGCAAAACTTGTACTCGTAGCACTGCTAGTATGAGAGTATGATGGCCTAAATCGTCCTTATCCCTATAGTAAGGAATCAGTTCCTGTTCTATTGTGGTGGGCCATCCATCCCTAATAAAACAGTGAAGTTTGGAAAAAATAGGGTCATCCCTAGATGCTTGGCGCAGCTGGTCCAAAGAGAGGGGAGCATACAACATAAACACTAGGTCTGGTTCCAGGTCACAAATCTGCTGCACTGCAGCTGGCACAAATACTCGGGATAAGAGGTCTGCTACTGCATTGTGCCTACCTGGTGTGAATTCAAGCTTAAAATTGTACTGGTGTAAACAGTCTGCCCAACACAGCAACCTGAGGGGCTTATGACCAGATCCATTTGTGTGTAACAGTGTTGTAAGGTCCTGGTGGTCAGTACGGAGAGTTAAAGACCTGCCATACAAGTAGAGGTGCCAGCGTTCACAAGCCCATATACAGGCCAAAGCTTCTCTTTCACCAACAGAATACTTCTGTTCAGTGGGAGCGACAGGCCTTTCTACACCATTGTGTACTTGGGAAAGGACTGCTCCTAAAGCTGCAACAGAAGTATCACATGTCACGATAGTGGGAGCTGTAAGACTAAAGTGAGCTAAAGTAGGAGAACTGGTGAGCTGCTGCTTAAGTGTCACCATTGCCTTCTGACAGTCTGCGGTCCAATGCCTTCTTAAGGAGATGGCGTAGAGGTGCTATTGTTGAGGCAAACTGTGGGAGGAAGTGAAGATAATATGCAGCCATTCCCAAAAAGGATGCCAGTTATGAGGATGTTTGAAGGTCAGGAAGAGAGTGGATGGCATCCACATGTGACATTATATGCGTGATGCCTTGCCCTGAGAGCCTATACCCAACAAATTCAATTTCTTGCACCCCAAAAATACACTTTTCCGAGTTAAGAAAGTGACATGGTAACTTGAGAGTTGGTGGAGCACCTGAGAAAGGTGTTCATCATGTTGGCCCAGGGTGGTACCCATCCTGGTACCCAGGATGACTACGATGTCATCCAAATAAATGGCTACACCTGGAATTCCTGCCAGCATGAGAGACATGACCTTCTGGAAACAGCTAGATGCTGAGCTGAGGCCAGAAGGCATCCTATTGTAACAGAAGACACCGAGGTGTGTTACAAAAGCTGTTAGATCTCTGCTTATATGATCAAGGGGAACCTGCAAATAGCCATGATTTAGGGCCAGTTTATTTAGCACTGTAGACCCATGAAAATGTGTGGGCAGCTCCTTGGTCGCTACAACTAAATTTGAAATCCATGGGGAAGCATCCACTGGTTCAATAATGTCCTCTTCCAGTAGGTGGCGGAGCTCTGTCGTAACCTTGGTCTCCTGATGATAATGGCACTCTGAGCAGATGTTGGATAACTGGAGAAATTGTTTTATCCACTGAGGGTCGATGGATGAACCCAGTAATGCAGCCCAACCCAGTAAACAATATTGGAAAGGCCTGTTGCCATTGTGGTCACCTGCATAATGTCAGTGCCACTTGAATCACACAAATGAAATTGTAATCTGTGGAGCAGATCCAAACCCATTAGATTTGCACCCATTTTGGTAACAAAACATGTAAAATCAAAAGGCCCTTAGTCTTTATACTGTACTGCAAGACAAACAGTGCCCAGAACTGGTATGTTTGAATTGCCATATCCTGCAAGTGGTACTGAGGTGTGTTGGAGTGGAACATGAAAAAAGTGTCTCTCATATGTCACTTTATTCAACAAAGAAACCTTGGCTCCTGTATCAATGAGTAAAGGGAGAAGAATGTCGTTTACATAACACGTACACGTTTTGAAAGGGCTGCCTAGTCTGGACACCGAGTTAATTTTGCAGAAGATGAAGGTGTCTCAGAAGGGGGGCAGATTTGGAGCAGAGTGACACCACCGAGAAAAATGGTTCATTTTTTGACAAGAGCAGGACAGTCTTGTGCTTTGGTAAAATGTCCGAGGGTGCCACAGTTTACATAATGCCGTTGGTGAACCTGTGGGGCATTCTTTACAACCTGCACTGACATTAGCAATGATGTGTCAGTAAGTGGTGCTGTTGCTGTGCCTGACAATTTACTGCTTCGAGTTGTTTTCCAATCTCCACGGCTTTACTTAACATTAAGGTATCCAGTTCCAATAATAAACGCTCTCTCAGTTGTTCACAAGACTTTTTCTCAATCAGTTGGTCCCTTATTAACTCGGCTTGTAGTGTCCCAAACTTACAGTGTTGCACAAGCTGACGCAACACTGAAACAAACTGTGTGATTGACTCACCCGACGCTTTGGCTTGTGCCGAAATGGCCATCCAGTGCTGCCACCACGGCTGCAAAAGACTCGTCAGTCGGTTGCAAGGTAGAAAAAATGCGCTGTCCTTCCGCTCCCAAACAGTGTAAAAGAAGCGCCTTTTACCTTGCTGCCTCAAGGTTATCCTACCTGGCTGCCAACAGGTACGTCTCGAACAAACGATACCGGCGTCTCCAGGGAACTAGCGGTTCACCAGGTACTGGCAAGAAAGAAGCTGGAGGAGGTAAACCAAACTCTGCCATCCTCATCGCCAAACTGTTGTATCAGAAATAGCGGTTCACACATGCATAATGCTTAACTATCTTTTCTTTATTAAAAGCAACACCAATAACCAATTCTTCCATTTTCCTCCTACAACCCCCCACATCTGCTTCTGCACAGACATCACAGTGTAGGCCCATAAACTTGTTAAGTTAAAGTGAGGTTATAGTAATTTAATTTTGCTCATATTATAGATTTGGTTAATTTGTTTTCTTTAACAGTGGGATGTTGTAAGTGCTGCTAAATGCAAAGAGTTAAAAGGGCATGTATAAGGTTTAAGTATACTGCCTGAACCTGCATGTATTTGTTGTGAAGGTTTGTTTCCTGCCTTGTGCCCTGTGTTGGCTGGGATTGGCTCCAGCAGACCCCCATGAACCTGTAGTTAGGATATAGTGGGTTGGATGATGGATGGATGGAGGGTAAATTTACTGCAATTTGTGTGAGTTTTCTAATTTCTGTAATCTATAATTTGTGGGAATTTTGATTGGACTTAACTATTGTCACGCACGGGCGCATGGGGAGCGGCTGAAGGGCCCGACGGGCACCGTGACAAGCTGTGCCAGGGGACAATGGTGGGGTACTAACCGTTCTTTTCTTGTTCCCTTAGAAAAACCGAAACACCACCGCCATAAAGAAACCCGAAGTCTTCTGCTACCACCCACTTCCGGGATCCTTTCTAACCTCCGATCCCCCAAAGATGACATCACTTTCCCATCAACCATCACGACTTTCCCCATCATTTCCTGTTGCACCTTTATAAATTGTCATTGGCACCTCATTTTGATTTGACATTTGTTGTACTTGGTAGAAAACACTGACTCTATTTTGTTTTGCTTTACAGTATATGGGTCCTAAACACCCCCAAACCTTTATACTTGTCTGTGCTTTTTATTACACTATAAATAGTCTTATTTAATTTTTTTAGATATTTTTCCAATTTAGTTAATACATTTTGTTATATTTTGGGAACATATTTGTATTGTGAATTGTGTTATGTGTTACTAATCGTGAAACAACTGGCAGCTTATTACTAGGGGAGTAGGTATTAATTAGGTGATTCTAATTTATCCTTTTAAAAACATGTTAAAATTAAAGTGGTTTTTTGCAAATTAATTTGGGAAAAAAAATAGAGTTTACGAAATTAGGGCGCTACCCCATGGCTAAAAGGTAAAGAAGCGTTACACATTCATATTTTAACTACAGCTGTGTACTTCAGTCACACACTTCAGATGAGTCCTTGTTGGAATTGGAGATAACGGTTATCATAATATGGCAGAAACCTCCATCCAAAGTGACTTACAAATCACAATGATTTATTTCATAATTCAGTCATACAATATCCCATTCCCCACACCGCCCCCCACCCCCACCCGTGGTCTCATGTGAACTCAGATCTTTTCATTTGCTCCTCCGATTTAGATGACAAGACGCCTCGCTGTGTTTCAGGCTCTCAGCTGCTTTCTTTTTTATTGTCCACATCTCCAGATGGCTCTGAGACAACAAGTGGGCTTCCATTTGTGAATGTGGCTGGCTGCCCATCAGCTGGAATTCTTGGATCTTCTCATGTCAGATTTCCTCAAATCTCAATAACAAACACGTGGGTCCCGCTGAATGCTGCATCAATGAAATTCCCAGTAGCCATTGCAGTGTCATTTGTCACTTTGCTGCCAGTCTTCACCACTGTGAGGCTTCTGACCCTTAACTGAGCATAAACACCTGAAGAAGCAGACTGCCAGTGCACATTTGTGTTTGTGTTGTCACACACCGACTTCACCTTTGGTGAGTAGCAATGAGTGGACCCCACTGAGTTCGCTTCACCTCAAGGTGGGTATAATCATGGAAATGATCAGGGACTTCAGTGAACTCCGCAAAATGCAGTGAAGTGAATGGAGAAGGAGAAACTGAACCAGTTCTCAGTGGGCTGAGGATGAGGGAAACGTCTGCCAACTGATTTCTTAATCTTTTATTAATGTCATGTAGTTTGTAGTGATGGCAGAGAAAATTTTTATTCTTATGTTTTCATACTGAATAGAGAAAAAAAAGTTAATGATATAATAAAAGTCAATGGTGATCAATGCTGTACATTGGCAAATGAATGTGAAAAACATCTATGAAATAAAGAAAAAAATAAAACCTCACATTACTTGTGTCAACAATCCACATGTCGATTATCCAGTCGTCTGCTCAAAACAAGCAAAACACAAGTGTTGTAAGTAAATTACAGTTAAGCAGACACTTCAGCACACGTCACAAACAGGAAATGCAAGTCACACGGGGCTGACTTTTGAATTGAAGACAAGACTCTTGACCAATAAATGAGGGGAAAACGTGTGTCTTTGGTTCAAAAGCACAGCATTATGGGAATGCCTTTAATGTGATGACATGCACTGATTTTTCCAGAAATTTCTATTTAACGATAGTACTAGGGTGTTGTACCGTGGCCTGAGTTGCCTCGAAAGCTTGCATATTGTAATCTTTTTAGTTAGCCAATAAAAGGTGTCATTTTGCTTGGCTTTTCTCTATATTTAACAATAAAAAAATCCTAGTATGTAAATGGCGCCCTCTTGTGGTCATGAATAGAATTTGAAATGGAGCTGAATCCATCAATCAATTCTGTTAATTTTAAGGGTTGGATAATGGATGGATGGATAAAGTTTGCTTATAATTTTATAACTGTGTTGTAACGTAGTGAAGCCCACAGTCACACTTCCTCTCAAAGGACATTTTGTTCTCCACACATTTTAGGGTTTTGTGTGTTATTATTGCCATGTCTGTGGTGTTACATTCCCAATAACGACATGTTGATGATGACAGTCGTGTCACTGGAGCCTCCTCTTGTTGTCACTTTATGGTAGAGCAGTGTCACAGGACTCATTGGCTTCCTTGTATCTTTAAACTGTTAAAGGTTGAGGGCTTTCAGTGTGACAAGATAACCGATGACACCACAAAGTCACGCTGGACAGGGAAGTCACCACATGTGGGCCACTAGAACCATCAGGAGTGTCAGTAGGTGGTCAGTGTGGTCCAGTGAGTATTCAGAAATGTGAGGTTTTGCTTTTGGTGGTCTTTATCTTCATCCTTCCTGAGTGTATCTTTAGTGGTTTGGGTGGACAAAATACACAGAAATACGAAATCCATGTTGAGTTCTCTGCTGAGGTCTTTTCACACATCAGCATAACAATATATTTTACAATTTATAAAGAGCTTTTCACTTATGAATCACAGACTGAATTGTCACTTGTGCCACCATGTTGTGCTTTACGATGACGTTAGTACAAGGTGGCTCTTCATATCCCAAGAGTGTGACCACGAGTCTCAGGAATATTTAAAGTAGACATCACAAGGTGAGCCCACCTGCAGGTCTAAGCCGACACACAAAACCAAAATGTTTTCGTCAGTTTGCTGTTTGTGTGCAGTTTAGCGCCTCTTCCATATTTGGTTTGAGCACAAAGAAGCTGATCAGTAATATAATGAAGAGCGTGTTTTATTATGAAATTCAAAGTAACAAACTTTAAAACATATTAGCAGAATGAGATCATTTCAGAATTTAGTAACAGGATGAATCACAAGTCACAAGATGTCTCGAGCTGTGGGTTTCTCTTCTTCTTCTTCTATTTCTGGTGCCTCATTTGTCTGAACTGGTGGCACACTGGTCAGTGTTCTTGACTCCATCCTGGATTCCAGTTCTGTTTCCAGTCATCGTCTCTGTGGATTTTAGATGTCCTCCCTGTGTCTCCAGTGACTTTCCTACCTGTTCCCGACTATTTGCTTGGTTAACTGACGACTTTAAAATGGTCCTGTGGTGTGTGTAACGGTCACCACGTGTGTCCTGCTTTGTGCTCCTGGACAGACATTGGCCTCCCAGCCCTTTTGTATCTCCGCAGGTTTAAGGATATCACACTGTGTCTGTTATTCTGTCCATGTCTGTCTGTCTCAGCTGATTCACACACCTTTGCTTCACGTTCTTCTCCTTTCAGTTGCCTTTGGCCTCTCGTTGTCTGTGATGAGGCTCCTTGTGTCATTTCTTCTTCTATGGCCTGTCCTCCTGTTCTTATTGTTTGGTCATTTTAAATCAAATCACCACCCACTAAAGTCGGTCTGATTGTTGAATGCCATTATTGTTATAGTATATTTTGTCACACTTGTCCCTTTTTAAGACAGTAAGACACAGAATGGTCGTTCATTCAGGTCAGCTGTTCATCTTAAGTGTGAGTTTGTCACTCCAGCACACTCATTGTGTCTCACGTTGCTCCTCACCCTGCTGCAGATCCATTGAACATTGTGAACTTTAGTTAAACACACAGAGTTAATGTCACTACTCAGTCAATAATGCCACTGTCCTCTCTTACAGACATGGCACAGAACATCGCTAATGCAGGGGATGACAGCAATGAGGGTCTGGGCAGCTGGGCAGGTGGTCTGACTGAGTTTTGATTTTTGTTTTACAATCCGCAGCTCTGCTGGTGACTTGACGAGACTTCAACATCACACAAGGACTCTCATGTCCGTATTCTTGGTGTCTGTAGAGAGTCAATGCAATGCGACACATTTACAATCACACCAGTCAGAGCACTGGGAAAGGCGGCACCAGTAGGGAATGTTCTAGAAAAAGAAGAACAGAACATTTTAGCATTTAAAAAAATGAATAGAGAAACGTCTATCAACCCAGCTGAGGTCTCACTGCACCATCACACATTTCAGGTCAATTTGTGTTGTGATCAAATTTGAATTCATTATTAGGAGTGGATGACACTTCACTTAGCTGTGGGACATGGGATATCAAACATGAGGGGGGACCCACTGAACACAGTCACGCAGTCCATGTGCCATACAATCTCAACATCAACGTTGACGTCATCAGCTCGAGTCACTGATGCATGGGGACAAGAAGTGATGGCAAAGAAAGGAAAAGACAGACATTAAAGAGGCGCTTCACATGGCAGTCAGGTCACTTTTAATGTCAATAAATTTAAAGTTAAGTGTTTATGGAAATTTCTAATGGCTTCTTTGCAGTCTTATATGCCCAGAAAAGTGAAATAGTCATTTATAGTCACTTTAGAACTGATTTTAAAGAAAATAAAAAACAATATTAAACTATAAATAGAATAATACAGTTTACAAAACTAATAAAAAATCAAATGTGAGTGTCATATTCAAGTCACAGAGTCTCTCTGAGGTGGTAGTGCTGCTGCCTCACATCTTCACTCCCAGGTGCATCAGCCACTGCCTGCATGCTCTTTGCATGTTCTCCTTATGTCCATCTTCAAGTTCTCTTCAGCTTCTTCTCAAAGACCTTCAGCTTCAACCGGACCCCTGACCAGTGAGTCACGTCACCCTGTGTGGGTTGCCATTCTGGGTTTGTATTTTCCTGCTCTGAGCCCACTGCTGGTAGAGACTGCAATATCTTGAAAATCTGAAATGGAATAAGATGGTCCAGGAAATGGATGGATAGGTGAGAAACAAACTAAAATAAATAAAAATGTGTGGAGAAATAAGCAAGTTAGGAAATTGATGGAGGGACAGAGACAGGAGTCAATGCAATAAACCGATTTCAAGTAAAACTCTAAGACCACCAGAGGGCAGCAGGTCTGCTCTAGGTGGTTGATTGCTGAAGGTCTCAAATTATCTGATCTCCATTCACTCTACTGAGTGTTAAACAGCCATCACAACACTCCAATCAGATGTGTTATCAGAAAAGGAGCATCTTGTCCAGAATGGAGAATTTAAACACTTTGTCATACAAATCAGAGGAGTGAATAAGAACAGCAAGGATTATAAAGGATTTAAAACTTGTATTAATGTAGCCTCCATCAAGTTGAAATGAAATATACTGTACTAGCTAGCCTTAGGTTATGAAAGAGTTAAACCATTAAAGATTCATACCTTTTATTTTTTATTTTTCTTAATGCATGGAAAGCCACCATTATCTACCAGCCCTAGGTCAGGAATGTGACAAGTGATTTAGTGGACAGAAAGGGCAGGTCACTCCTAGGGACAGGTGGTAACTATGTTTTGGTTTTAAAAATAATGTGGCAGCTTAGGGCAGAAAAACAATTTCTGATAAAGCATGAGAAAACAGGTATGGATAAACTTTAGGAATGAAGGATTTCTGTTTTAGGAGTCAGATAATGATGAAAAATGTTCAAGTGTAAAAGAGATTCTAATAAGAATTGTAATAAATGTAAGATTCGCTCAAGAAAGGGCGCTCACTTCATTGAAATGAGACGGTTGTGTGCCTCTCTGCAGTAAAGTCTCTTCTGCTTGCCCATCTCGAGACTCCAAGTGTTTACTTCAAAGAGAGAGTGAGTCCAATCTTCACAACACCACTACACTACTTTGTAATTCATTTAATGTATCTGTGGTTCTCTGTATGAAGAAGAACTTCCTAACATTTGTGCAATCATGTTGGAAAGATGAATGGGATCTTCCAAAGTGTACCACTGTGGGTGACTGTGGGGTTCTGTGATGGGCAGGCAATACATTAAGGACTGGCCCTTCTTCCATCCATTACTCTTACAATTTGTAACCTCGTACTTCAAAAAAATGGGAGTTAAAAATGGGTGTTAGAGTTGGTGTTAAAATAGAATGGTCAATGGTGTCAAATGCTGCACTTAAGTCTAACAACACAATTACAGTGGAGTTTTCTTCATCAGAGGATATCAGAATGTCGTTTACAACCCGCGTTAGTGCCGTTTTTGTACTATGACCAGTGCGGAAACCAGACTGGAATTTCTCAAATAAATTGTAATGCGTAAGGTGTGACTGAAGCTGATTGGCAACTACTTTTTCTAGTATTTTAGAGAGAAAGGTTAAATTTGAAATAGGCCTATAATTATTAAGTATGTGTGGGTCTAGGTCTGACTTTTTAAGTAATGGTTTAATGACTGAATCACTTTTAGTGCTTCAGGTACTGTACCATGCAACAATGAACTATTGATAATGTTTAGAATAGGCGCTGTAAGAACATCCATGGCACTTTTTACTGGTTTTGTTGGCATTGGATCTAGGGAACAAGTAGTGGGCTTCATTTTAGAAATTAAAGTTAAAACTTCCTGCTCAGTTACAGGATTAAAATGACTAAAGTGCTGAATGCAATGTGCAGCAGGGTCTGCTAAGCTAGTATTTGGTTTGTACCGTGATGCTGAGATCTGGGATCTTATATTTAATTTTCTCATTGAAGAAGTTCATAAAGTCTGTACTGCTAATGTCTGTTGATATTTTGCACTGTAGATCTGATAAGATCACTGCCAAGATGGACTGGGAAGGAGCTCATTTTATTAAGTTGCATTTTAGTCCCAATTTGCAGGAGTTTAGTTTTGTTGCAATTTAATTTTAAAGAGTACTGCTCCATCCAGGTTTTAATTTCACTCAGGCAGGTTGTGAGCTGAGAAAGCTCTGATGAAGTTCTACTTTTAACATTGAAGTAGAGTTGAGTATCATCTGCATAAAAATGATAGCCCAGTCCATAGCTACAAATAATCAGGCCAAGGGGAAGCATATAAATACAGAAGAGAAGAGGGCCGAGGACAGAGCCCTGAGGAACTCCTTGTGTGACTGGCGCTGAGCTGGATCTGCTGTTGCCAATACTAACAAACTCTTGCCTATCAGTCAGATAGGACTTGAACCACTGGAAGGCAGTGCCAGACATACCCAGCATGTTCTCCATTCTGGACAGTAGAATGTCATGTCTGACTGTGTCAAATGCTGCACTGAGGTCTAACAGAATTAATATGCTGGTTTATCCAGAGTCTGCTGCCATAAGCAAATCATTGGTTACCCTTAGCAGAGCAGTTTAACAGCTGTGCCACGCCCTAAAACCAGACTGAAAGCATTCCATCAAGTTATTAGTGGTTAAGTAATTGATAGCTGGGAGGCTACAACACTCTCAAGAACTTTTGACAGGAAAGGTAAGTGGGAAATAGGCCGGAAATTGTTAAGATTGTCAGCATCAAGACCAGACTTTTTTTAACATTGGGGTTACAGAGGAGATTTTAAAAGTGAGCGGCACAGAGCCAGTGTCAAGGGATGAGTTTATTATTGTTGTAACAGTTGGGATTATGGCATGAAGGCAGGATTTAAGTAGTGTGCTGGGGATGGGGTCCAGTACACAAGTAGTTGGCCTCATCTTACAAACATTATTAACAAACACAGATGTGACTGGTGAGAACTTAGAGACGGAACTGGATGGAGTGGGAAAACACGGAGAGATATAAACAGATGATGTATTTATGTTAGTTGAATTATTTAGATCTTTAATTTTGTTACGGAAAAAGTGGAGGAATTCCCCACAGACTTCAGTAGAACAGGTAGTTGGACCAGATGCGGGTTCAAGTAGTTTATTAACTACAGAAAACAAAACCCTTGGGTTATCGTGGCCACTTTCTATTATTCTGTCATAATGGGTGTTCTTGGCAGCAGTCAGTGCTTCTCTGTAAGCTCTTTGGTGGTCAGACAAAGCCTGGATGTGCACGGTGAGGCCAGTCTTACGTGACATTCTCTCAAGGCGTCAGCCAGCTGCTTTCATAGATCGTAATTCTAAGTTATACCAAGGAGCTGAACGCTTAAAGGAAATCTCCTTATGTTTTAAAGGAGCTGTTGTATCTAATGCTGAATGAAGGGCTGAGTTATAGTGGTCAACAAGACTATCTAGTGTTGACGGAATAGGTGCAGACTGTAAAAGATCAGAAATGGATCCAGAAAGGATAGAGGGGCAGATATTTTTAAGGTTTCTGTAAGAAATTTGTTGTTTACAAGTAAGAGGAAGGAAAGGCAGTGAGACAGTGAAAAATATTGCTTTATGGTCAGAGAGTCCCAAATCAGTGCTGTAAATGTTGGCAACAGATAGTCCAGAAGTGCAGATCAGATCCAGTATATGACCACGAGAGTGGGTGGGAAAATCAACATGTTGTGTCAAGTCAAAACAGTCCTGTAAGGATAGGAATTCATTTCTCAGTTTAGATGTAGTACTGTCAATATGGATGTTGAAATCACCAAGAAGGATAATTCTCTGAGAGTAAGAGCTTAGGTGGGTTAAAAGTTCAATCAGATCAGATAAGAAGGCTGAACCTGGCAAAACTGCAAGATCAGGTAGTTTCTAATGCATTTGCACCCAGTTTGTGTGAGGAACTTGCAGATCCCACTGTGATGTGGGTGGCCTTCCATGACAACATCCCTGAAGGTTGCATGGCTTGATGGTAACTCCAGTCCGGAACTGACAAGGACAGCTGAGAGGGCTCTGAGGGCAAATAAGAAGGCGTTTGTTAGAGGAATCTGAGAGCAAATGACACACCATTTATGGTCTAATGACCCATGACCTGCTTACAGAAGAGCATTACATAGCTCTGAATCTGTTCCTTGGAGAGTCACAGTCAGGGTGGCTGATGGAACGATCCTTATTGATGACACTGCAGTTGTGACCCGCTAGGCTGGCTACTTTAAGCAGCTGTTTAAAGTTTATCCTCCAGCTAGGACATTGGATATCTCTGGGTCCATGATTCTTGAGGCTGATCCTCCAATTAGCTGTGAACCACCCAATCTCATTGGTGAACCACCTGAGGCTAGGGAAGGCTGCAGAGATCTGTGGTATGCGGGGTGAACTTCTCCATGCTAGTAGTAAGGCTGTCCTCCTGGCATTGCAAGCAATCTTTGTTTCCATTTGGGAGACTGGTGTCATCCCAACTGACTGGAAAATTGGGCTTGTCATCCCTATCTGAAAAGGAAAGGGTGATTGCCTGGATTGCGCCAGCTACAGGGGGATAACACTGCTTTTGGTGCCAGGTAAGGTCCTTGCTAGGGTCATCCTGAATAGGATCCATGATCACTTTCTCACCTACCAGTGACCGGAGCAGTCTGGTTTTATGCCTAAGAAGTCTACCATCGACTGCATCCTGGCACTGAGGGTTCTCATGGACCGCAAACGCGAATATTGGCAGAGTTTCTTTGCAGCCTTTGTTGATTTTTGTAAAGCATTCACCTCAGTTGATTGAGCTGCCCTGTGGGACATCCTGAAACTTTGCGGTATCCCCTCAAGGTTGGTGGCCGGCTTGTACACTGGTACTGTGAGTGCTGTGCAGAGTTTAGGGAGAACGTCTGCATTTTTCCCAGTTAAATCTGGGGTTTGTCAGGGGTGTGTTTTTGCTCCTACTCCATTAAATGCTTGCATGGACTGGGTATTGGGCAAGGTCATGGGGTTCAGTGGCTGTGCGCCATCTGTTGGCAAAGAAAGATTCACTGATCTTGACTTTGCTGATGATGCTGTGTAAATGTTCTTAAATCAGTCCTCTTTGTTTTCAGGCTTCAAATGAGAGGATTCGATGAAGCTGATCTTGTGGACAGCTGAGGCACTCATTTTCATTCCAGCATTACAGGTGGCTGCACAGTGTCTTGATCAGGTGGCGTTGGTGCAAATCACCACCACAGAAGAACCAGAAAGACAGCAGAGAAAAATATAGATTAGTACAGATTGTGGATACCTGAAGAATATGATAATTCTAAGTAAAATTAGTCAAAAATATAATAATAATAATAATAATAATAATGTGACCAAATTCTTCCTTTTTATCCAAAAACTAAGATTCAGAACACCTGGCATTTACAATACAAATCCGTTTATAGTTTTATGTACTGGGTTTTATTTTCACTTTATTACATTTGTAAATTCATACAGACTTGTAAGTATGCATGATGTAATCCATACCATACAATGAATATATAACCAAATTGAGCTGATTTAAACATTACCAGAAATGCCAGTACAGTTTATCACTTCTTTTACCATCACATTGAGATATGCAGTCATGACATTTGTCTCCTGAGATGTTCTCTCTGTTTGTGCTCTCAGGTTTCTCTTCAAATCTCTTCCTCATTTTGTCCAAGTAAAGGCAAACTTTCACTTTCCTTTCCTCACAAGTCACCTCCTTGTCTGTCTGATTGTTTCTCTCTGCCTATCTTTTCCCTCTGATAGTGAATGACTGAAGCTCAGTTGTTTGGATTACAGGACGAGTTCAGCTGCTCAATGTGTTTGGACATTTTTAGTGACCCCGTGTCACTGTCTTGTGGTCACAGTTTCTGTCTGAAGTGCCTCACTGACTACTGGGATCAGAGCCAAGTGTGCAGCTGCCCTCAGTGCAGACACACCTTCACCACAAGGCCTGAGCTGCACAGAAATACCGTGCTGAACGTACTCATCAAGAAATTGAAGAGGATGGCAATCAGTCCTCCTCCTTCTCCACTTCCTTCATCTGAGAATTATGCTGGCCTTAGCGATGTGGAGTGTGACATCTGTACAGAGAAGACATTCAGAGCAGTAAAGTCATGTCTAACATGTATGGCCTCATTCTGCCAGACTCACCTACAGCCCCATCATGAAGCAGCTGCCTTGAAGCATCAGAAGCTGACTGATCCTGACAGAAATCTAAAGGAGAAACTCTGTGCAAAACATCAGAAAAGTTTGGAAATATATTGCAAAACGGACAAGATATGCATCTGCCCAATCTGTGGGGTGAGTGAACACAATGGTCATAAAATGGTAGAACTGGATACTGAAAGAAAAGAAAAAGAGGTAAGATCTAGCATTTAATGGAAACATAAGAAACAAGGTTTAAAGGAGTTTTGTCTGTTTGGGCAGGACAGTGGTTAGTGCTGATGCTTCATGGATCCTGAGCTTAAACTCTGGTGAGTTTTCTCTGGGTACCTCAGTTTTCCTGTAATGTGACGATGTGGGTTCTGGCTCCACACTCCCTTCGCTATTTGGAAGCCTTAAACCCAACACCGTCGGTAATGTTACCGATGAGCTAGTCAGCGAAGGCAATAATTGAGCATCTAAGCAAGGGGATGGTAAAGTGCAAAAGTGCATTGTGCTTTTATTTAAAACAGTCAACAGTTCATCAAAACAGTGTTCAATAAATAGTGCAGTGATTCCAAGTTCCTCCATAAATAATCCGATAAAAGAAACGTGGAGGTTAAAACAATAAATAGAAAAAGCAATCCTTAAAAAACCAGAGGTTAAAATATTCCTACGGGAAGCAGTCTTTAAAACAACAACAAGTCCGGTGCCTTCAATTAAAACTAGCGTCCCTCTTGCTTCACCCATCAGGGCCCGGCAACAAGGGAGACGCTCTCAATGCAGCTGACCTTCTGCCTACTCCTGCTCCTGCTGTCAGTTACCTCACCGATCCTTGGCTCCGGTCGGCTCCTCCGGACAGCGATTTGGGAATCCCTTAACGGCCAAGGCTCTCACGTTAGGGACACCGCGTCCCAAGTCCCGACTCCCGCGGAGAGTCCTGCACCTTCCCAGTCACTCCCGCCCTACAAATCAATCTTCTGCGGGGGCGACCATAACCACTTCTCCCGGGTGTCGGCCAAACACCCATGCTGCCTTCAGCTGCCTGCGAGCGTTCGCTCGCCTACTTCCTCCTGCACCGACTTGCTCGCCTGCTTCCTCCTTCCCTCTAACCTCCGTTCTCTTCCTTCTCCTTCATTCTTTTTCTCATCTCTTTTTCTCTCCAAAACCGACTCGCGCTTCTTTTAAAATGAAGAGGGGCCATGACAGCTGTAGCATTAGCCACGGGAGCAATCACGGATGTGGGCAGTTCCTCACCTGTGCACTCGGTGAGAAACGCCCACAACCCCGAGCGTCCCGCAGCTCGCTACAACGCCCCCCTCACGAAGCCGCTTCGGGTGCGGTGATTATTTATATAAAATGGCCTTTGCTCAACGAGCTGTGGACCCACTATACCACATGTAACCTTCCCAAAAAATATCCATCTGTGTCTGTCAATTTTAAATCAGTCCTCAGTGTGTGAGTGGTCCCAGTGAGTGTGCTGGTTTTTGCTTTGCACCAGTGTACCTGGGATAGGCTGTAACCCTGAACTGTGTTAGATAAGTTTGAAAACGTTACACAAAGTTTTTTGTAATCCTGATTTAAATACGGAACTGTGTCTGGCTTTTTTAATATATTGTTGCAGACGGCCAGGGGCCCTGCCCGGCCAGGATGTCAGCTGGATGGAAGGACCGGGCGAGAGAAGGGGCTCAGTGCATTATCTCCTGCAGGACGCTAGAGGGCAGCCCCCATGGGTTGCTGTGGCACCATGGATTCCTGCAGGGCATGCTGGGAGTGGGAATTTAATGCAGCATTGTTGGGTTCCATGGCAGCCACCAGGGGGAGCTGCAGAGCCAGCTCTGGGAGCCAGAGTTGGGTGGTAGAGGTCAAAGTTTGCCTGAGGAGGAGTGGAGGACAAGAGGGAGAAAGAGAGAGAGAGAGCTGCTGTGGGAAGCGAGGAGGATGCACTTTCCCAATGAAAATAAACTTAGTTGTGTGCTGAACTTGTGCCTAGTGTTTGTCTGTGTTGGATTTAGGCAGCTGGTGCGCACACTGCAAGCCACAATATAAATAATAATAATTGCACCTTTATGGCAGTTGTTGAAATATTTGTGTATAATACTGTTTAGTGTTAGGGCGTGTGACAAAGACCACAGTGTGGGAATGCTGGGAGAAGGAGGGAAACAGAGAGAGCAGAGTATGGCAAAGACATAGAGAGTGCTGCTGTAAATGTCTGTGTTTGATAAAGCTGTTAAGTGAGCCTCCGGCAGGTGTTTAACTCACTTGTGAAATACAACACCAGTGATATTATTTCACCCCAATTTTAAGTTGAGATTTTATCAGGCATTGTTGTGTGTTACGGTATCATGCAGTCTTTATATAATGTGGTGGTCTGCTTGGCTGGTGTCCAAGTTCATGGATCTTTCCTAAACTAATTCATTTCTGCTAGTTAGAAATTTTATGAGGGAAAAGATTTTTATGTTGTCAGGATGTTTGCTTTTGTTTTTTGACTCAGACATTTGACCTGATGCAAAATGTTTTGCTCTTTCTGGTTTTCTGGTTTGGATCATTTTCCCTTATTAAACTAATCCTTTGCAGAGTGGTGGCTCTGAGACTGGGGAACTGTGCTGGCAATCAGAAGGTTGCCGGTTCGAATCCCATAAATGCCAGAAGTGGCTCTACTCCGTTGGGCCCCTGAGCAAGGCCCTTGACCTGTAATTGCTCTGTCCTGAATATGATGTTAATCTGAATGCAGCACTGCAAGCAGGTTCTCGAACTTACAGGGACAATGTGGGGGTTGGTGGCAAGATTGGCACTCTAGCCACTGTAAAAAAAAAACAAAAAACCTTGTACTGTTCCAGTGTGGTGCTGAGGGGTTGCACTTGGATCTCAATCCAGGCGGTTCACCTTGTGCTGGGTGCGGCAGTGCTCTGTAATAAGTGCATGCTACCTACCACTCTCTCTGCTGTACACGTTTTGGTCAGTTCCATTTCCCAGTCCATTATGCTTTTTTCATTGTTGGCCTCACATGATTATTAAAGGCAGCAATGGGCACAAGAAAGGACAGAGCCCTGGACAGGTTGCCAGTCCAATGCAGAGACTAAATGGCGCTCACCCATTTGTATTCTTCTACTGCACGTCTGTGGCATTCATCCCAGTTCATTTTACTGTTATTACGTCTACGTTCAACTACCTATACTGAATGATTTATTTTATTGGTAAAACTCTTACCTTTGTTACACACAATGTTAATGTATTACTAGGGGGCTTTGCCCCCTGCTCACTTCGCTTGCCAACCCCTGGGCCTGCGCTATGCACTAGTCTCTTTGCAGTTCTGCCGCTTGCGTATGGGGATGCGGATGTACAATTTAAACAGATTGTTATTTTCATGGGAATTGTTACATATGCGTAATAGAACTATTTTACATTATAGCAAGTAATTAACTATATTAAAAAATAGTAAAATGTAATAATTTGAAGGTCAATTATGTTTCATGTTTCGTTAGAGTTATTCGTTGCGCAATACAATTTTGTTCTGTTTGGCTTTGAAATTAACATGCAAATACTTTTTAATCTTACACTTTTACTTGTAAACTTCAGTAAACAATTTTTTGAATTAAATTTTCATCAATATCACATTGAATTTTGATTCTGTGTTTGGGCTTTCATCGTGACAACGCAACATATAACTTTTTCGAATGTTTGGTTGAGAGGAGGGCATGACTTTAAAAAATCTAATGGCCAAAGTCTCGTCTCGTGGGACTTGAAAAAAATCTCTTGTAAAAAGTCTCTTGAAAAAGTCTTGTCTTGTCCCAGGATTTTTTTATATAATAGAGAGATTAATTTTTTTTTTTTTTATTTAAAATATATCCTGACACATTAGCAGGAATATTTGAAATAATCCTGGATGAGATAAAATTGTGCCATAAAAATGACTGCGATATCTTATGACAATACTACTTGCATAATGGCATATTTTGCCCAGCTAGAAAAATCTCCTATTACCTTCTTTGACTCAGTGGGAAAGATGATATACTTTGTGCATTCTGAAAGAGGAAAAGTTCTCTTTACCAGAATTTGTTCAAAAGTTTTCTGAGCTTTTCAAGAGCTTGTTAATGTAATCCTAAAGTTAAAATGCCAGGCCTGTGTGTAACCTTTTGATTTTCCTTGTTTTTTAATCGCAAAATTAGAACATAAGATAAGGAATCTGACAATTTGAGAAGACCATTCAGTTCAACAAGATGGTTGGTTTAGCTAATACTATGGCCACGTCCCTGTTTTAGACAGGGCTCTACATTTGTATAGTTCTCTTTATCGAGTGAACATTGAATGTTCAATGTATGCATTTTTTTTAAAACATACTGTTTTATTTGTTATGTCATAGTGTTTTATTTACAAATAAAATTGTATAAAAAATATGTATATAAATTATAATTATATATAAAAAAAGTTCCATTAAGTATATCTGACTGAAGGGTAGACATTGATCTTTGAGAATATCCATCCATCTATCCATCCATCCATCCAGTTTCCAACCCGCTATATCCTGACACAGGGTCACGGGGTTCTGCTGGAGCCAATCCCAGCCAGCAAAAGGACGCAGGGCGCCAACCCACTGTAGCTTTGAGAATATAAACATTTATTTGGTAATTTATGTACTGTAAAAATATTACACAAACAATAAGAAGAAATGTGTCTAACTAAAAATTGAATTTGAACTTGTGGCAGGTGGTCGGGGTTCATGCTCAGCTGGGACGCCCCAGCACTGTATCTTCAGGGGGAGCAGTCCTAGACGGTGCAATACCTTCCCTTGGACACTAGATGGCCGAACCCCTGGGTTGGAGTGGTGCCTCGGGTTCCCACCGGGCTCCACGGGAGTTGGAGTTAGGTGCAGCCCTGTTGTGTTCCGCAGGTACTGCCAGGGGGTGCTGCAGCTGGGACTCCTGAGCCCCTGTGGGTAACGTATTCACCACACCCGGAAGTGCAGCTGGAACATGGCAATCAAGCACGTGGAGCACTTCTGGGTGAACTATAAAAGGGGCCAGCAGCCACCACTCCAGGAGCCAGAATTGTGAGGAGGAGAATGAGGTTGCCAGGGAGGAGTGGTGGAGAAGAGAAAGAATGTTTTGCTTGGTGTTGGTGCTGTGATTGGGACTGTGTATTGCCTGTGGGGTTCACAGGGAAGACGTGGCCCACAGGTGAAGAAAAATAAATAGTTGTTTTATTTTACCCTTGCCTCCGTGTCAATCTGTGTCAGGTCGGGTGCTATATAGCGCCTTATTCACAGCACCATATAATCAGCATGAATTCTAATTTAACCAAGTAAAATAATAACCTGAAGAACAGCAGAAAAGAAAAATATTACGTCTTAATAAAACAAACAAAAAAATCTACTACGCATATTTTCCAAAGATACATACTCAAATCAGAAAAATAATAGATGGATTTACTACTTTTTCTGAATAAAAGTAAGCAAATCAAATGAATCATTCCTTCTTCCTTGTTTTCATGAATTGTTTGAGCTTCTGTGACTTCAATGCAGAGGAGTCAAAGCCTGTCTGAGAGACCTGCAAGAATAAACTGAGCAAGTTAATGACAGGACATAAACTCTACATAAATGTGTAGACTTAAAAAAAAAGAAAGAAAGAAAAAAAAACTTCACAAAAGATAGTTGTTTATTAAAGCTTTGTGTAAAGGCCCACCATTTCTGCTTTGTAATGATGCACAGTGTAAAATTAGAACAATCTGAACAAAAATAGGCCTTTCAGCCCAGCAAAGCTCACCAGTCCTATACATGTAATTCTCCTAAAATAACATCAAGTTGAGTTTTGAAAGTCCCTAATGCCCTACTGTTTACCATGCTAGTTGGTCAATTATTATCTATGGTTCTCTGAGTGAAGAAAAACTTGCTAATGTTTATGCGAAATTCACCCTTAACAAGTTTCCAACTGTGTCCCCATTTTCTTGATGAACTCATTTTACAGTCACAGTCTCGATCCATTATGCTAATTCACTTCATAATTTTAAACACTTCAATCATGTCACCTCTTCATCTTCTTTTGCTTAAACTGAAAAGGCTAAGCACTTTTGATCTTTCTTCATAATACATCCCCTGTAGCCCTGGGATTGAGACGTGACTTTTTCAGAGAGATACTATCAAGTCCCGCCAGATGAGACTTTGTGCCAAGAGAACTGTCTGCCAGTTGATCATGTCAAGTCCACTACAACTCTTAAATCCTTCTCATGAAGGATTACTTTCAATTTTTGGAACCTAACATTTCCTAAAATTCACCTGCCCAAGTCTATATATTGTCCAAGTCCCTCTGTAATAACCCAACAGATTCAAGATTATCTGCTGCACCACCAGGCTTGATATTATTTGTAAACTTAACCAGCTTGATATTAACTGTATATTCATATCAAAATCATTTATATAAATTAAAAATAGCAGTGGCCCTTAGCTCTGTCCCCTGCTGGACACAACTCTTAACATCGATCAATTCTGATAAGGTTCCTTGCACCATCACCCTCTGCTTCCTGTGTCTGAGCCAATTCTGCACCCTTCTTCAAACATCACCCTGAACTCCTATCTCTTTTAGTTTGATGCCATGTGGCACCTTATCAAATGCTTTCTGAAAATCAAGATAAATAATTTCATACACTCTACTTTAATCATATTCTTTTGTTTCTTCCTCATAGAATTCCAGCATGTTAGTAAAACATGACCTCCCTCTTTTGACCCCATGCTGACTGTTTAGTGACACTCCTGTACTTGGTATGTGCTACTCAATCTTATCTTTAATAATTCCTTCCATTAATTTTCCTGTGATGCATATCAGGCTTATTGGCCTATAGTTGCTCGGATATCATATAAATGTACCAATTGAGTTGTATACTAGTGTACCTTCAGAAAGATTTCTATATTTGTAGCACTTATAAAAACCTCTCTTCAATCTGTCTGTTAAATTTTACTTTTTTTAATTCTAATTTATTGACTCAGATTTGTGTAGTGTATGTCACATACTTCATCAACATGAAGACAGACACCAGAGGGTTAAAATAAATTAATGGGATGGGTATGGAACATGTGAATCCTAACACAGGGTCACGAGGGTCTGCTGGAGCCAATCCCAGCCAACACAGGGTAGCAAGACAGGAAACCAATCCCAGGCAGGGCACCAACCCACTGCAGAACCCACACGCACACACCAAGCAGACACTAGGGCCAAGACTTCTAGGCCCAGGCCTGAAGTCCAAATATTGGCAGAAGATGAAAATAAGAATTGTTAAAATCAAAAAACGTGTCTTAAAAGTCAAACATTGAAGCAAATTGATCAGATCCTTCTAGCCTTTTCTTAACCACGTCATTAGCATTTGGACATTTTTAGTAAGTTTATATCTAAAACCTAAACACACAAACTATATCACCACCATGTTAAATATTGTCTGAGCACTGATGTCCCAAGATGTGTTGAAGCCTGCAGTGACTGTCTGATTTGACAAGAACAAAATGACACCACAATGACATCACTATTATGATGCAATTTTAAACTAACAAGTATGTTGCAAATTTTATGCATATAAACCCCAAATTCACAACACCTGTATCCTTTTCTCTTTCGAAACAGAAGCATTTGGGGGCGACACTGAGTGAAATCAGGAGAAGAGTTGAGGAGAGAAAGAAGACACTGAAGGACACGAAGAGGATGATGGAGCAGATAAAGGCAAGTGGAACTGAGATAACACTTCATATCA
>JANRMT010062799.1:1752750-1765507 GCA_026402145.1 Polypterus bichir lapradei
GAGTCAAAATAAAATTATATGTGCAACTTAACTGTGTACCTTTTAAATATCCAATTAAATTATTAAAAGTTATTCCAAGCTGATTTAAAGTTACCGAAGATCACAACTGTGTCTGTGTGTCAGAGTCAAAAGGCAGAAAAGCTTTGCACCAACAATCAAAAGCATTTAAGCATTATCAGAAAGGCTACCAATGGGGGCAAGTATAAGAAAATGTTTAAGCTTACCATCAATTGAACAAGGTGAATGGAACTGTGAATGTCTAATAATTGGGTTGATGACTTAATCCAGTAAGCTCCATAGTGCGTATTAATCAACAGGCTTTACCCACCAGTGTGTTTTTGTGTTTGCATGTATTGTGCATGAGCCATACTTTTAATGACAGATTTATCAAGAGTAATGACAAATTAAAAATAAAACACAAGTCTCTCAACCAGGGGGGTACTCCACAAAGTGTGCTTATGAAATTGAGACTTAGCTGAGGACTCCTCGCTTAAACAAGCCTCCTTTTCCATTCAAGGCTCAGTCGGTTCCACAAACCTTGCTGTTTGTCTATCCATAACTACTTCATACTTGCTCAACTTGTATTAATTGATATCTACATTATTTTGTATATTGTATGTTTTTCTATTTATTTGAGTTAACCATTTAAATGCTTTGTTTAAGAAATTGTTGTATTTGTACAGTGGTTTGCAGAGTGTCAGGTTAATGGTGTGTGAAATTGTGTTGTCTTGAGTTGATAATGTCTTGTATCTCATGTTTTGTAGCAAACCAAAGTCAATTCTGGTTTGTTTCACAGGCTAGCAATAAAATGATTGTGATTCTGAAACGGTAAGCCTTTCTGGTTAACTCAAAGTGGGCTTTAGCAATGCATTATCTGAGATTTAAGCAGCCCTGAGAAGCAATCGAAGCATGAACCTATTCAAATGGAGGATGTATTATGAGACAGCTTTTAAAAGTTATATTTGTCATAAAACAGAAGAACATGCAACAGCGTGTGACATATAGGGGGCGCTATCGCTCCCTTGAACCTTTGTCCAAGACGCCAGACACCATATAAAAGTCCAAAAGTTGACTTTATTAATTAACAGCAGTGCACAAAGCACCCTTCTCTCCACAATACTCATTAAATTCACCAATACAATAACAATAATCCAATCCACCACTCCCAGACACGTTGCCACCCTTCCATCCAGCTCAGCTCGTCGTCTGGAGTTCCCAAAGTACTTTTATATTCCCTGACCCAGAAGTGTTCCCAATCCCCAGTCCATGTGATTCCTTATCACTTCCGGGTCAGATAAAAAGTCTTCTTCTTCACCCCGGAAGCATGTCACTTCCACTGTTGCTTTGCCTATGACGCACTTCTGGGTTATAGGACACATGTGACTCTCTGGGCCTCCCTGCAGCGTCCTCTGTTGGCAACCTGGGGTATCCAGCAGGTTTGTAAGGGAAAACTCCATAATCCATGATTTCCTGCTGGTATCCGGGGCACCTCCATGCTGCAGGGAGAGCTCCATCTTGCGGCCTGGGGGTATTGGTTGGGATGACAAGCCGGTCATAGACCACAAGTGACAGTGCTGGTCCTTTCAGCAGCTGATCAAGAAATAATAGTTGATCAACAACAACATAAAGAGCAAATGCATCTGCCATTAAGTAAGTGAGAAAGGATTTAAGGCAATCAATGCCTAAGTACATTATGGATCTGAGTTTGTGCATTGCCTAATTAAATATTAAAACAGGTATTCAGTAGCAATATGAAGTACCTGAAGCAGCAATTGAAAATTATATACGAGAACACACCTCTAAATTCCTAGAATACATATTGGTATGTTAACGTACTTTACAATGTGCATTTAGAAATCAAAGAAAGCTGCCAAGCTGCACACCATGTCTCACCCCAAAGGGTTTTTGAAAGCAAACTGACATTTAATGTATTGAACCGCATCTGTATGAATGTCATCATCACGAGTGCCAGATCAGACCTGACAGAACATTTTGTGTTTTTAATATTTTACTACTGAATAAAACACAGTATGAAATATTATAATAGTAAGAAAGAGGTTGAATACATTTAATTATTGAGATACGTAATTTAATCTATTAATATATGTTACTCTTTATTATTTTACATTGTACATACAAGTGCTATCATGATTTGTGTCAAAAATAACAGTGGCCTTTCTTTCTAATCTGAATTAGTAGTATGTGACAATAGGAGCACACCATGATTGATTATAGAATGTAATCATTTATCGCATTTTACACATCTCTGTACTGCCTTAGATTTAGAGTTTTACTAACTTAAAATTTTTTTTATAACTGATGATTTTAATATGGAACTCACCTTTTTTTAAACTTTTTTATTATTACTATGTGTTTCTCACTAACAAAAAAGTAATATGGACACAATGTAAAATAATTTAACTGTTACATACAGTATTATTAACTTTTTGTTTTTCAATAAACAGTGTAGCTTTTAATGTTTTACCACTTTGCAATAAATGTCAGATTAATCTATGATAGTGTGACTAAGAATGCCGCAGCAATGGATATACTAAAAAATCCTGTCATTGACCACAAAAATGACATAATGTAAATGTTGTTGATTTTCAATTGGTAGTTCAAGTTATAATGATATATGATTTTACTGTATAACAAACAAACTGGCTCAGATAAATTCAGTGTTTAAGCATCCTTCATGGAATTCCCCCAGGTAACTAAACAGTTAGAGTGGACAAATAAATAAACAAACAAACAAATAAATAGTTCATGAAATTAAATTAAACTGGAATTTCCTGACCAAACTCATGTTTAATATCCTCATTGCATAGGTTTTAACCGCTAAATAATAATAAAGTGTGTCATGTTAGGAAATTTCTATTAGGCAACCCAATTAGAGTAAATGTCTTTCTCCATCCAATCAGATCTCGGCAGAGGAAGAAATACAGGAATGTGAGAAGAGCTTCAATTATTTGATTGACTGCATTGAGGAAACCTGCAGGAAACTGACCAAGAGGATCAGAGAACAAGAAAAGATAGAAATGGAGAAGGCAGAAGGAGTCATGGAACAACTGGAGAAGGACATTAAGGAGCTGAAGAGGAAAGATGCTGAGATGAGGGAACTTTTGGAGACCAAGGACCACATCCACTTCTTGCAGGTGAGGAATCTGATCAGACTATGATATGTGGGACCTGAGGACATTTAGAATCAAATTCAAAAGGAGTTTTTTGATATGACAAGAACAGGCCTTTCATCTCAACATGGAATGTCGGTCTGTATCCACCTAAAAGTTTCAATTTATTGTTAACAGTGCTTAGGAATCAGCATGAGTTGGAATTTCATCTGCGGCTTCAGTGCCAGCTGTAGGGAGGCTAAAAAAGGGGTAAACCCGATACATCTTAGTGTGACCAAAGCAAGCAGTCCTAGCTACTTAAGCAAGCTACTTAAATAAAGCAATTCAAATAATCAACAGCATGAGCTATGAATATCATTAAGTCAATGAAAAAGAAAGTATGAGGCACTGCTGTCATCTTCATCATAGGAAATCTATAGTTGACATAATAAAGAAGTAAGCTGGTGTGAAATTTGCACTTAACCAGATTTATTTTAAGATCTGACGTCTACTCCACTTTTTTAATTTTACACATTTCTGTCATGTCATCTGTTAATCCATCTTTGCTTGAGCAGACAAGACCACAGTCCTACGTTATCTTCTCTTAGCTCAAACCCCCTAGTCTAGTCTTGCCTCTTCTATCTTGCTATTCTCTTGTGTTGTTCCTCTAATATTCAGACCAAAATGACACACATTAAGTTGGATGTCCACTCCCAAGTGTGTCATACAGTACAGGCAAAATTGTTCTTAACTACACTCCTCACCTTTTAAGCACTATATAACCTAACTTACCAGTGTTCTTCTCTACTATTTTTATTCAGGTAAGAATTTCTCTGTACAATGTAGATTTTCTAAACCTACCCAATAAACATCAGCTCCCTTGTTAAACCCATGTCAACTGCCCAACCCACTGATCACAACAGCTACTTCTAAGAGATGGTACTATTTATTTCTCATCTCTGAAATCTTATCCTTTTTTATCTTCTGTTGCAGACTTTCTCATCTCTTTGTGTCCTTCCTGCTGATAGAGACTCACTCATCTTCACTGTTATGGCTGATTTCTCTTCTGAGGACCTGAGAAAAGAGCTGTCCAGCTTGAAAAAGATTCTGGAGAAGATCAACCAGGGGGTCATCATGACATTGACTCCACCAGGTATGGTGCCTGTTTACATTTTGTCTGTTGTTGACGTCCATTAGTTCAAGAGTGACATTAACAAAAAATTCATAGGTGAATTACAGAAAATAATGAAGTCAAGTGATATTTCATAGCAAACAGTTGTCTTTACTAAGATTTCTTAAAATAAGAACTTCAGAATTCAACTCTGATTTTACAGCTGCTCATTTTGGTAAATTCCCAAAGACCCTCATCACCCCTGGCTAAAATACATAGAAATAGTGGAAAATTAAGATGATGTCTCAATGAGAGTGACGGTACTATAGAAGAGAGAAAAAACATGCCAGACATTTTATTTATGGGTTGCTAGAGAAGATGATTGAACTCAATCCCATTATAGAAGCTACTTCATTATACCGAAAATAATCAATAATACGGTGAATATTTATTTTATTTACTAATTTGGCTGACACCTTTATCCAAGTTGACTAACAACATTGAGATACAGTTGGTTACTATTCTTTTGTTTATCCAGTTGGAGCACAGGCAGATAAAGTGATTTACCAATGGTCACCAAGTGTCAGTAGTGGGATTTTAACTCACAATTCTCAGTATTTGAAGTGTCATGTCCAAAACCTTATCCTCTATGCCACACTGCCTAACATGTTGTGGCACCAATTCATTCAGCTGTGGCTGAAAATGTCAGTAACTTGGGTCTACTAAAGCAGCTTGAGGTTCGGGAGATTGCAATCAAGTGCAACATGTTCAAAAAGACAATCTTCAAAATTTATGATCATTTGAAAAGTGCCTTTTAGCTTCCACTACTGCTAATGCTAATAAGAAAGAGAAAAGGAGTTAGGAGAGGAATCCAAAACTTGGACACTGTTTGCTGCTCAAAAGGAAATGTACGATGATGTCACAAGCCCCACCTAGGGTGACATCATCGACCACACCCACGTGACCGGTTCTGCATATTTTTTTCTATAAACAGAACGCTGGCACCCACGCCTAAACACAGCAAAATAACATCACTCATGGAAACAAAATGGTGACATTAGAAGTAATTAAAATTTCAACAATAATAATATTTCAGAAATTTAAAAAAAAATGACTAAGTAACCCAAGTAGAATCCTAACTCCAGAACTTGTTCACAACAGTCACTTTTTGGAACCCTACTTTATAATTCTCAAGGAGAAATATTTGCCAGGTGTTGGTTTGGATTATCCTAAGAACTCAGTAGAGCTAATTGTGTCAGCTAGTAATTAACATTCGGATACTTTGAAGGACACTGTCCATAGTGAGCTCCTTGCGGATGTCTTATATTAGGTCATGATTTTTTCATCACAGAATATGCCAGAATTATTAGTACACCATCTTAATGAACTAAAGATTGGAGCAACCTCTACCACCTTCTATTTGACAATAGGAAGACATTTCGTTTGATATTGTTACAGATCTACCCAATTCTCTAGGCTGTAATACAATTCTGGTAATGGTAGATCAGTTTGCAAACACAGTACACTTTTTTCACCTGCGTTATTGTTTTATTGTTTGCATGCTTATTGATGAAGTCTTCTGGGTACACAGTTTCCTAAAGTCAATATTATTACAATACAATACAATAACAACAACAACAACATTTATTTATATAGCAAGTTTTCATACAAAAAAATGTAGCTCAAAGTGCTTTACAAAATGAAGAATAGAAAAATAGAAGACACAATAAAAATAAACATAAGTCAACATTAATTAACATAGAATAAGTAAGGTCCGATGGCAAGGGTGGACAGAAAAAACAAAAAAAAACTCCAGAGGCTGGAGAAAAAAAATAAAATCTGTAGGGATTCCAGACCAAGAGACCGCCCAGTCCTGTCTGGGCAATACAATACAACTTATTTTTGTATAGCCCAAAATCACACAAGGAGTGCCGCAATGGGCTTTAACAGGCCCTGCCTCTTGACAGCCCCCCAACCTTGACTCTCTAAGAAGACAAGGAAAAACTCCCAAAAAAACCCCAGGAGGGAAAAATGGAAGAAACCTCGGGAAAGGCAGTTCAAAGAGAGACCCCTTTCCAGGTAGGTTGGGCGGGCAGTGGGTGTCAAAAAGAAGGGGGTCAATACAATACAATACACAGAACAGAACAAAACAAAACCTCAATGGGCTACAGTGTAAAAATAAAAATTTTAGAAGTACGTAGCAGAATTTAACAATGGATGACATCACATAATATGATTTGGATTTGTTTATAGTCCTGGAGACCTCATCCATCAAGCTGCCTCCCCCATTTGACCATTCCACAGCTGAAACAGTGCTGGGCCAGCCAATCCGATGAAAGGACCTCTCTTTCCCATGATTCCAGCGATCCTCCATCAGGGATGACTTTACCATAAGCAGGCACAACAACTTGGCAGGTGGGCCATGGCACCAAGCTCCACATTTGAGTATCGAGAAGGGAATAGAATAGGTGAGGGTTAGCATCAAATTATAACTATCATGTTACTTATGTTTTAGTGCTAATGACTAACAACAGAGATGCAGTATGCATAGTAAATCAGCAGCTCAAGTCAGGATATGCTAAACTGAAGTAGTGAGTCTTCAGCCAGGATTTAAAAGCTGAGACGGAAGGTGCATCTCTTATAGAAGCAGGCAGACCATTCCACAGTTCAGGGGCCCTGTAAGTAAAAGCTCGACCTCCCACTGTTATTTTATTAATCCTTGGAATCATAAGCAGACCAGCATCTTGAGATCTTAATGTGCGGTCAGGTTTGTAAGTCATGATAAGTTCAGACAAGTAAGCCGGACCTCCGCCATTTAATGCTTTATACTGTATGTTAAAAGGAGGATTTTGAAATCTGCCCTAAACTTAACCGGGAGCCAGTGTAAGGATTTAAGAACTGGAGTTATATGTTCGTATTTTCTTGTTCTTGTAATAATTCTTGCAGCAGCATTTTGGATTAACTGGAGGCTGTATAAAGAACAGTTTGAACATCCAGTGAACACCGCATTGAAGTAGTCAAAATCCTACTAGAAATAAATGCATGAATTAATTTCTCAAAATCCTGTTTATTTAGAAAGCGCCTTAATTCCCTAACATTTTTAAAATGAAAGAAACGTGATTTGGACAACTTTGTAGTATGCGCTTTAAATGACATGCTAGAGTCAAAGAGAACTCCGAGATTTTGGGCTGATTCAGTAAAGGTAATGGGGATTCCAACTGAGTTAACCGATGACAGAATATTGTTGTGATCAACATCATTCCCTCCAACAATTAACATCTCTGTTTTATCTGTGTTTAAAGACAAGTAGTTCTCATCCATCCAGTCCTTTAATTCACTAACACAACTAATTAAAGACAACATCGAAGAAACTTCATTTGATCTAACAAAAGATATAACTGGGTGTCAGCTGCATATGAGTGAAAATTAACATTATGTTTCCTAATGATAGATCCCATTGGATGCATGTAAAGTGAAAACAGTAAAGGTCCCAGTACTGAGCCCTGCGGGACACCATATTGAACTTCTGTGTATAATGATGGAGTACTGTCAGCAATACAATTCTTTACATATTGGAATCGATTTGATAAATAAGAACTAAACCAAGCGAGCACAGTGCCTGTAAGGCCAACATCATTTTCTAGCCTGTGCAGTAAAATAGAATGGTCAATGGTGTCAAATGCTGCAATTAAGTCTAACAACATAATTACAGTGGAGTTTCCTTCATCAGAGGATATCAGAATGTCATTTACAACCCGCGTTAGTGCCATTTCTGTACTATGACCGGTGCGGAAACCAGACTGGAATTTCTCAAATAATTTGTAATGCATAAGATGTGACTGAAGCTGATTGGTAACTACTTTTTCTAGTATTTTAGAAAGAAATGGTAAATTTGAAATAGGCCTATAATTATTAAGTATGTGTGGGTCTAGGTCTGACTTTTTAAGTAATGGTTTAATGACTGACACTTTTAGTGCTTCAGGTACAGTACCATGCAATAATTGATAATTGATAATGTTTAGAATAGGCGCTGTAAGAGCATCAGTGGCACTTTTTACTGGTTTTGCTGGCACTGGATCTTGGGAACAAGAAGTGGGCTTCATTTTAGAAATTAAAGTTAAGACTTCCTGCTCAGTTACAGGATTAAAATGACTAAAGTGCTGAATGCAATGTGCGGAAGGGTCTACTAAGCTAGTATTTGGTTTGTACTGTGATGCTGAGATCTGGGATCTTATATTTTTCATTTTCTCATTGAAGAAGTTCATAAAGTCTGTACTGCTAATGTCTGTTGGTATTTTGCACTGTAGATCTGAATTCCCATTTGTTAATTTAGCCACTGTTCTAAACAGTACCCGAGGATTTTTATTATTGCTATCTATTATTGTAGAATAGTATTCTGAGCGAGCTTTAAAGAGGACTTTATTAGACAAAAGGACTTCAATTTTTGTCAAAATTTTTAAAGCACTTTTGTGCAAAGTTCAGCACATCAGGGTGCCACGTTGACACATCTTGAGGGTCAGACTAAATGTGGAAATATTGAAGACTATTTACAATGCACCAGTACCAGGAAGGGAATATTTTTACTGGCAGAATTTGTATGACAGCAGTTACTAGGATATCACCATTCACATTTTTAGATGGTTACAAAGCATGACTCTAATATTATTTAAAGTGAAAATAAGTTTAGGATAATCTGTTGTTGACATGAATGTCAGGAAAAATCCGCTCTTATTATAAATGGACAGTTGCTCATATTCTTAAGAAGATTTTGGCTTGCTATGAAAGATATTCAGTTGAGGTTTGGGCTCTAAATATGTAGGTCTATAGACCACCCTTAAATCATTCCTTATTCTTATAAGTACATCTCCTGCCTAAAGCCTAAAGTCTCCTCCTCTGTTGAAGTTGTTGAGATTGTATGGAGAATGAAGTACAACACATGTTTGGGCTTTTAGTGGCATTGTACGTATTATAGGCCACAGAGGAGTGATTAAGATCTGAAGGCTCCCAGCTAGTGACATACATGGCAATGATGCCCATTGCCAATCTTATGAGTGTAGCATGTGTAAGCCACTAGGGGGCATACTGCCACCCTAACCCAGACACAGACAGGCAGGAGACAGGTTTTGCCACACTACTCCTGTTTATTTACAGTTTTTTTAGTGCGCAAAATACCTCTCACCACACCAGTACCCTTCAGTCTCTTCTTGCCGCCAGTCCTTCTCCCTCCATTCCTCATCAGGCTTTTTCCTCTCCTCCCAACTCTGGCTCTATTATGGAATAAGGCGGGTCCTTTTTAAAGACCACCTGGAAGGACTCTAGGTGCTTAATGAGCTTCTTCCGGCCACACCTGAAGCGGGACCAAATAAGGCCATGGAACGGTCCATGCACCCCCTGGCCCGGGAACGAAACTGTCCTGACAATCCTCTTTCCCCCAGTCCTTCCACACTTTGGGCGTCCTGGCTGGGTAAGGATTCCGGCTATCCACCATACATTTTACATCATATGAGCATGGCAAATGACATCATCACACAGGGGATTGTTAAGATGGTGGCACAATATGCACAGCATCTGAGCTTTTGGATAATATGAATCAAATAAATAATCATTAACAATAATTTAGTTAAGAAATTTCTTCTTACTTACAGTTATGGCTCCTGCATTGATTTTTGTCATTTTTGAATTTTGATTTGGGTTTGGCCAATGACTCATTATTTTCCCTGGTTGCAGAATTTAATTCTGCTTTTAGATCTGCTCATTTTGGTAAATCCCCACTGGGCCTTTATCTCCTGGTCCTAACAAAAATCTAATTGTCCAGTTTTTACAGCGTGCAAGTGTTAGATTTGATTTCTCATTTTAAATTTGATGGGAATTGTATTTTCATTTTATTCAACAGTTACTAGGTCTTGCTTATTTTCTTTCTCTACTTAGTGTACTGAGGTGGCCCTCTGTCTAACTTTGAGTGGATGTGTTCTCAACAACAGTGGCCTTGATGCTAGGATGTTGTAGAATTTATTTCTAATTGTTGGATTTAATTACTGATGTTATTCATTTCAGAGTGTTGTGAAAAACATTGATGTACAAAGAGAAGGTTAAAGCTGAAAATTGGGCAGAAGAAGAAATAACTATGAGAGGAGAGTAACTTGTGGACTAAGGGATGGCAATGGGTAGAAGAATATTCAAAGAATATTCATTGTTATTGTTATTGTTGTCAAGAAATATCATTGCAGACTGGAGCAAAATCCAAAAGTCAGACGTCAATTATTCATCTCAAATGGGTCAAAATAGTCCTAACAATTGTACTAACCAAAACAATTCAAAGACGCTCTGCTAGACTTTTAGATTTTATCCAAATATTTGGGTGCTGGTCGGCATGGTGGTGCAGTGGTAGCGCTGCTACCTCACAATAAGGAGACCTGGGTTTGCTTCCGGGGTCCTCCCTGCGTGGAGTTTGCATGATCTCCCTGTGTCTGCGTGGGTTTCCTCCGGGTGCTCCGGTTTCCTCCCACAGTCCAAAGACATGCAGGTTAGGTGTATTGACGATCCTTAATTGTCCTTGGTGTGTGTGTGTCCTGCTGTGGGCTGGCGCCCTGTCCGGGATTTATTCCTGCCTTGCGCCCTGTGCTGGCTGGGATCGGCTCCAGCAGACCCTCATGACCCTGTGTTAGGATATAGCGGGTTGGAAAATGGATGGATGTTTGGGTGCCCCTGTTACCAAACCACCATCTTAAATAGTGTTCACTTAATGACTGGCAAGGTTCCCAGGTCTTCCTGCCTGGCATTCATTCCTTTTATTCCATTGGCTTATTCTTTTAATTTTTATATATTGTTTTGTGATTTTTTTCTTATTTTTTCTTTTGTTTGTTTCTTGTTGTCTTGAATTTCTTTTAATTTACTATGTTTTAGTTTATTCACTGTTCTTGTGCTGTGTTTTCTCTTTGTGGTACTTTTGCTTGTTAAATATTATATTCCTTGTATGATGGGCCTAAGGGCATGGATATCCCTGATGCTGTACCTGTCTCCTGTGATGGTGTCTTATTTGAAGGCCTAGGATGAGTGCTGGGCCATTTGTTATTCTGCTTGTGTTGTGCAGTTCCCTTTTTGACTCCTCTCTGTTTTGGTAAGTTGTAGGGGTTTTTTAACCATTATATTGAGTTCTTCTGGTTAGAATTTATATTTTTTGTTTACCCCTTGTTTTGGATTTTTGAATTTCAAATTTGTTTTTATTCTAGTACTTCTTTGCTGCTCTGCTTTTGAGGCAGTATGATTATCTAGACTGGTTTAGTTCTTTATTATACCCATTATTGTTTATTTAATGGTGCTTTGGATTTTTTAAAATTAATTTTAATTAAAAGCAAATAACAATCCATGCAATCCACCAAACTTAACAATTCAACCCCCCACCCAAAAGAAAGAAGGAGAAGAGAGCCAGCCAACAAAGCAAATCTTTGAAGCAGCAAGGAAGGAAGAGTATCCTTTTCCCTAATATAGAAGCTTATTTGAAGATGTTATTGATTAGATCCTGCTATAATTTAAAAAAGTTTTGAACAGATCCTCCAAGTGAGAATTTAATTTTTTCCAGTTTCATATAGTATAGGACATCTGTCTCCCACTGACTTAAAAGTGGTGGGTTGGGATTTTTCTAGTTGAGCAAGATAAGTCTACGTGCTAGTAATGAGGCAGTTACAGTTTGTTTGCCCTTTTCCACTTTAAGCCCCTCTGGGAGTCCACCAAACACAACTGTTAATGGGTTAGGAGTGATTGTCTTATAGGCATTCAAAGATTTTTGTCCAAAATGTTATTAATTTGGTGAAACACGTGGCCAAGTGAGTCTAGCAATTTTCATAGGTTGACTCTTGCCCCAGTAACATTTTTGATAGTTTTAATTGGGATAAATGTACTGAACAGTTGATTTTAAGTTGAATAATTGAGTGCTTTGTGCATATGGAGCTAGAGTGTATTCTGTGCCTGACTGTCTTCTACTCCTTTTCTGAAATGTTAAGTGAAAGATCCTTTTGTCATTGCGCCCTGGAATCTTTGAAAGGAAGGAACATTAAAATGTTTTTATAAATTGTGGAGATGCTATCTGAGCCTTCAAGTCTGATCAAAATTTCTTCTGGAATAGAAATAAGTGGAATGTGAGGAAAAATTGGCAGGTTCGGTTTAGCAAAGTTTCTAGCATGAAAGTAGTGAAAAAATTATGTAGATAAAGAAGTTAAATTTGAAACTTAATTGCTCATAGGATGAAAAAATATTATTGATGTCAAAGTCTCTAAATGTTTTAATCCCAGACATGTTCTCAAACATTAAATATTGTGCTTGTTTGAGAAGGTGGAAAAGAGTGGTTGTCATTTAAAGGTGTAACAGATAAAAGCAGCTCTATCTTAAATGCTTCCTACATTGGTTCAATAGTTTGAATGAGTGAAAGGCAATTGGATTATTAGTGTATAGATAAGAATTTGTATTTACTGGGGCACAGAGCAGGGAACATGAAGAAGTACTGCAAGATTTTATTTTTATCGCAGACCATGTTACTTAT
>JANRMT010062799.1:1770507-1782773 GCA_026402145.1 Polypterus bichir lapradei
ATTTTATAGGAAAATAAGTTTATGGAGGATTTGTATATTGATTGTCATTGTACCATACAATAACAATAAAGAAACTTAATTCAATTCAATAGAAGAAAGCATGTATCTACAGATGATGACGACTGGCTTCTAAGTCGATTTAGATTTCCAAGATCTATTTTCTTGGAACTCTTGATATCTTTTTTAAGATGAAATGTATAAAAATATGTTTATTACATTATACAGAAAAATTTTAACTTCATTTAAATAATGTATACTGTTAATAATTTAAAGTGTGGACACGGTGGGCAGCAGTAGCAATGAGCTGGCGCCCCGTCCAAGGACTGTATGCTGTATGCTTGCTGGGACTGGCGTGACCCAGGATAGACAGATGGATGGAATAATAAAATATGTACTATGAAGATATTTCAATGTTCCCTAAAAGTTTTGAAGAATTGCTGTTCTAAGCTTACAGATGGCTTGACATTTATTACAGAGGTTATTGTGTGGCGATTGGTTACATGGAGAAAGAAAAAGAAGGACAGGAATTGGGGGTTAGTGCGTTTGAAAGAGACAGTACTGGTGCAATAAATTATTTAATTGAGGGCCACGCATGGAGCATCTTGCGGGAGGCAGGAAAAATCTCCTGATGGGGCACCAGGCTCATCGCTACCGCTGCAAAACTGTGCCTCCATGTTTAATACATGCTTTAATTTATTTCATCATGAAAATTATATCACGTATACATCTTAGTATTTAAATTGTTCAAAGAGCTGTAATGTCATGAATATAATTTATTATGAGTACTGTAGGTGTAATAGAAAGCCTGTTTAAGAAGCACATGGTGATTCACTCACATAGAGCACAAAAAAGAACACAATGAATATGAAGCATTTAACATGCTACTTTAGTTACGATGGGAACTGAGAAACTCTAGTAAATTTAACATTGATTTTAAGATTAAGTTTATGACATTCTACTTCAATGATAAAATAAACTACAAGATTAAAGTGGATATTTCAACTGTTTTTTTCACTGTGTCCCTATTTTTTTTTCTTTTCTCTTAACCCTAATATGTTTCCATATGACACTCAGACAGTGGGCTATGACTTGATATCTGACCACTTCTTTTTTATTTCAGGCAATGTGAGACTTTCTGAACCTGAACTTTCAAGTTTCTCCACCACTCTGTGTCACTCAATCAACTTCCTTTTGTTGTCTATACCATTGCTTAAGCCAACAAATACTACCTTTTTCCTTGCCTCCACTTCGCATTTGCTGAAATTCTGTTTTTTCATGTGTTTTTGAAATTGTCTTTTAACCAACCACTGAACAGGGAAGCTGATATTTATATTGATTTGCATATTAAAATCTGCAAAATTTTGGGAGGGGTTGGGGTGGGATGGCTGGCGCGTGCACGTGTGTTACTTTTCACACTAACCTTGATTTATGGAGCTGAAGTGCTTGGAACTTGGCTTATGCACGGTTTTGTGCATCTGAATGTTTTAGTGTGAGTTCTAGGCAATGCATTATGCATAAGGCCCTAGGTCTATATTGCCTGTATATTTGCAGCACTGTAATAAAATTGAAAGTTAGGTTGTACCGTGCCACCTTCTGCTTTAGGTCATCATAGAGTTGCACTTTGGATGAATGAATGTTTAGAATTTCAAATAAATTAGGTTATGATTGAATCTAATTTATTAAAAAAAGATTTGTTAATTTATGTGGGAATGCTTTCAGACAGGAAAAAAAGCTTGGGAAGGATGTTCATCTTAACAGTATTGATTCCACCTGCTAACGTGAGGCGCTTTGGATATTTTTGATTTGAAATTGTTTTTTGGGATTCTGTTTTGTTTTTTTAACTTCTTAATTTAATATAATAAATAATATTATAATAGTATACTAAATAATATAATAATGATAATATATTTTTTCTTTTTGCACAGGGGTTTTTAACAGTGTCCCTTTAATGTCTAGGCCTCAGGTTTGTGTGGAGTTTAAAGCCTAGGACTTTTTTTAAGTTGAAAGCCTGAATTATCACAACATTGCAATCATAGGCAACATGGCTGTGGCCATCAGAAACAAAATCCTGGCAAATAGCACTGTAATTACAACATTAACTTAAATATAGGCATTAATAACAGTCAGAAAAATCTAAATACATTAAAAAATTAGGAAAAAAAATCATCATAGAGGGGAAAAATTAGAGTCACCGCACAGAATAAGGTAGATTTAGAATGACTGAAATTTTAGATTTAAAAAAGATAGTGTATAAACCTGTTTGTTATATGGTGTAGGTAGGTGTACAATAAGTTGGTGATCCGATTCTCCCCCTTATAGTCTTTAATATGTACACCTTAAGAAATATCTCAAATCCCATATTCTTACCACAGTGTCAGGTACCGTAGTTCAGCACTTTCTCTTTCCTTCCCAGTCAGGAAAAACAGCTACAAATTTCAATACAGTATTGTTCACCGGTAACGGTGGACTGCACGATAACGTGCAGTGAATACACTTGACTTACAGTTTTTTTACTCTTTCTCTGTACATTTAGCATTCGTTTGCTCAGAGCTTGATGCGCTTGCTGCTTCGTGAGCAGCTCGTTTTCTCCACTCTAGCGGCCCGCTTTTTCTCTTCTTCCGTCTGCAGTTTTTCACGTTTAAATTGATTAAGTCAGTTTTTGTGTTTTAATTACTTAGTAAGTTTTTCTTAATTTTTCACTTAAGTTGGCACTTCAGGAATGATTTAAGATAAGAAGAGGTAGAGGAAGTGATGGTGAAGGTGGTAGGGATGAGAACGGCGCCCATATGCATGCGCTGCACGGTAGCCCTGCAGCCCACTGATGAGTGTTGATTCTACAATAAAATAAAATAAAAAGAGTAATAAAAAGCATAACCCTAAAAGCGGAGAGTAGAGGTCATGTAGTATTTGTGTACCAAATTTCAGGTCAATAGGTGAAATGATTTGTGAGCTACAGGTGATTTAAAATGGTGGACAGACAAACGGACAGCCACGGTAGCGTGTTATATAAGAAGATTATACTGGACGTAATATACCCAAAATAATAAAGTAAAATGACTGTGGCAAAAATACCATTAGAACCTAAGTAGAAGCTCATCTTATATCCATAGGTGGCTCTCTTTCTTATACCTGTATACTGTCTTGCTTGGTCTTTGCTGTCATGTGGCCTTTGAATGGATTGTTACAGCCTTTTAAATATGACTGCCAAGAGAGTTGGTCTTCTTCTCCTCCACAATGAAAAGAAAAAAATGGCAAAGAGAACAAGAAAGGCAGAAGGAGCAACTTTCACAAATTCCCGTCTTGGATCAATGGGGCGTTGTGGTATAGAATATCCTCCAATGAAAGGCCAATCTTAAAAAGCCACACCTCAGACCAATGGGTCTACAAACTGCCTTTTCAAACCCACCCTCCAGTCTATGCTTTCTTCCTGGGGGGATGGGCTACTAAACTGATACAAACCAACCTTGTCAATGCCAAACTTCATCTCATACCCCAGACCAACAGGTACCAGACCAACTAATCAGTTACCTCGGGTTTAACTAGACTGGTTTAGAAATGAGACAATGTTAGACATTAAAAAAATTGATTAACCTATATGTCAGATATTTTTCTTCAGTACACACCACATATGGTATTATGCATGCCATTTGTTTATTGGTGTTGCTTCATCATGTTTTATGCTTTAGCTGCATGGCACTTTGAGTTTTATTTTTACTGCACTGCTTTTACAAGTGTTTTAGAAATTTAACTAACATTACCCAATGCCATCTTAACTGTATACGTTTTTCTTTTCAGCTGTGTACTCAGGTTGTGAACCTCCAGTTTTACAGTCTCCTGAACCTCACAGCAGAGAGGACTTTTTACAATGTGAGTATGTACTTTTATGGAATTTTTAATGATATAAGAAATCACTTTTCGTTTTGTATCTCAGATTATATTTCTGAGAAGAAAGTGCACGTAGCAGAAGCTACTGTGAGAGTGTTGGGTAATGGAGAAAAAGACATTCAGAGTTGTGACAAGTGGATACACTGAGAGGAGATAATAACATAAGCTACTCTAAAGAAATTCCCACAACTACATTAGGTCCTCCAACACTTCAGTTCTTTTCTTTTTTTACTCACACCCTTATCTCTACCTGCTATTCAGAACAAGTCATTCATTTGAAGCTAAGCATGCTTGGACACCGGGTAGGACTTGGATGGGAGACCATCTAGGTAAAGCTTAGGTTGCTGCTGGAAGAAATGTTGGTGAGGCCAACAGAGGGCGCTTACCCTGGGTTTTATGTGTGGATACCCAGGACACTGTGCCGTCAAAATATTATTGACATTCAGTTGAGATGTAAAACTGTGGTCCTGACTCTCTGTGATCATTAAAGATCCCTGGGCATCTTTTGAAAAGAATTGGTTTCATCACGATGTCCTGGCTAAATTGCTCACCATGACTTAGTCATCCTGGACCCCTAATCACCCCCTATCCCTAGTTCATTAACTGTCTGTCTCACCTCTTCACTACCTAAACTACCTAATAGCTAATGTATGGTAAGTGTAGTGGCGCAAAATGGCTGACATTGCATAATTTAGATCAATGTTGCACATTGGCGGTGGATGAGGAGGTTACCTACTGTGTATGTAAAGCACTTTGAGTAGTTTGAAAAGTGCTGTATAAATGAAAATTCTTCTTCTTCTTCTTCTTCTTATCTATTACAGGGGTTGGTCCTGAAGGAGCGTAGTGGCTGTATTTTTTTCCAGTACAGTTTCTAAATGAGATTTCACTCCTTGCTATTGAAGCATTTATTACCATAGCAGCATTTTGATGTTTCATTTTAGTTATCCTACTTTTTAAAATTCTCCAACTTTAATGTTTTAATTTTCTTAAACAGCTCCATTCACTGTCCTTAAATGGCACCTTATTAGCAATAAAATGCAAATGACAAAGAAACCAGCAGTTCTCCATCTCACTTGTTTCCATTTATAACTATGTGTATCCATCATGAACTATCTGGTTTAATAAAATATTCGGAAAGGAAATGTAGAGAAGAAAGTGAAGGACTGAGAATCACCCATCTGCTCCAGGCTACAAATCATTTGGATAACATCTTTGGGAAGGAAGAAATCTGCAACATAAGAATGACCTGATATGGCAAAGTGAAAACACCAGCAAACCATAACACAGAATAACATCTGTTAGTGCCGGGTTTGGTTTCTTGTTAAGCAACCAGTTTGGAACAAAAACCTGCAGCCTCTGTGGCCCACAAGGACTTACATTGCAGACTCCTGATCCATTTATAAGTTACCCCATATAAATAATAGAATAAATGCAGAAAACGTGAGTTCTGGAGATGGGGTTAGGACATAAAATCTGATATGGATAAAAAAGAAAAGGTGACGAGTGCATGAAATAGACAAATACGTAGTTGAGACACAAAAAGTTTGAATTTGCTTTTTGGAAAGTTTCTGAGTATCTTGTGCTTTTGAATCTGCCTTGAGTAGGCAAAGGGAAGTTAAGGAAAAAGAGACCAGTAGGCATAGACCCCCAAAACACTGTACATGCATGACTTTTGACAGCAATTCAAAATAGCCCAGAGCAAGAGACCCTCACTCTTTACCTATTGAAGTAGGAAAGCTGCAGGGTTTGTCCTCCAGGACACCATGACCCCAGTAGTAACAAATAAACTTGGAGAGAGTTTCTGCTGGAAAGATAAATGAAAGGTGAAAACACAGTTATGTGTGGGGGAAAATGGAAAGCAAACATGAATGTTAAAAAGACCCCGAGAGGGCATTAGCCAGTGTCCTGTCAGGAGAGGGAAGGCAAACCTTCACCAGCTGATCAACTGCTTGAAATGTGTCTTCTTATTTTATGTCACTGTGTCTCCCTTGAGCAAAGATTACCTGTCACATACAAAAAGAAACAGGTGAATGAGGTCTGTCATTTGTAACAGCCTCTTGATTTAATGGCTCTGCTCCTGGGAAGCCAACTGGAAAGAACTCACTTTTACGACAGGGCCCATCCATGATCAGCTCAGCCTTAACTTCTTGGCTGAAACCTCTCCAATCAGATATTTTCATTATACAGAGACAAGAGCTGAGAAAACAGTAAAAATCAAACTATGGTATTCTGCACTTTCTTCTCTAGGCAATACACACAACTTTGAAAATCTTTTCATTTCTGGGTGTAATATCCATTTAACTGTAGTTCTTCTTTTAAAAATGAGAGTAAACAACAGCACTATCTGGAAAAGTATCATAGAATTTGTTCCTTCTCAGCCTTGTTTGTCCAACACAAGGCTAGAAATAATCAAGTCAGTGCAGAGAGACTGAAGAGGAGCTTCTGTCTACTATTCATACTCATTTTGAAAAGGGAAAGAGTCCAGAAATACATGATGCCTTAATGTTAACTCTCTTACATAAAGTTATTTCAGTTGTTTACTTATTATTTACCACATATTTATAATTCTATTAATGATTTCTGAATATTTACAAAGTCATGTATTGTTATTGTCCTTTTATATTCTTTTCAAAGGCACAGTCATTGGCGTTCAACAACTGAGCATTTCACTACATATAGATAGATAGATACTTTATTAATCCCCAAGGGGAAATTCACATAATCCAGCAGCAGCATACTGATAAAAAACAATATTAAATTAAAGAGTAATAAAAATGCAGGTAAGAACAGACAATAACTTTGAATAATGTTAGCGTTTACCCCGCCGGGTAGAATTGAAGAGTCACATAGTGTGGGAGAGGAACGATCTCCTCAGTCTGTCAATGGAGCAGGACAGTGACAGCAGTCTGTCGCTGAAGCTGCTCCTCTGCCTGGAGATGACATTATTCAGTGGATGCAGTGGATTCTCCATGATTGACAGGAGCCTGCTCAGCGCCCGTCAGTCTGTCACGGATGTTAAACTGTCCAGCTTCATTCCTACAATAGAGCCTGCCTTCCTCACAAGTTTCTCCAGCTGTGAGGCGTCCTTCTTTTTGCTGCCTCCCCAGCACACCACCGTGTAGAAGAGATCACCCGCCACAACAGTCTGGTAGAATATCTGCAGCATCTTATTGCAGATGTTGAAGGATGCCAGCCTTCTAAGGGAGTATAGTCGGCTCTGACCTTTCTTACACAGAGCATCAGTATTGGCAGTCCAGTCCAATTTATCATCATATTGCACTGTATGAAGGATTTGTATGTGACAAATAGAAAATGTACAGTATGTTGAATATGAATTTGATTTGAGTACATTAGAACTCTTAACCTCAAAGGTGACCTTATGGCATTTATTGTAATTGCAGATGACTGAAACTCCTTCCAAGTTTCCAACTTGCCTGCCTTTCACTTTGTTGTCTTTTTGTAATTTGATTTAAAGTTTCCCTGTGATTCTTTCCAATCAGATGAGCTCCTTACTGTCAAAGATACTGATTTGGTGCACATTTAAATCTCATCACCACAGCTCCTGATTGGTTGTTGTTAATTGACTTATTGTGCCCCACCTTCAGATTTCTACATTTGTTTTCTTTTGTCTCTTTTCAGATGCCTGTTGCCTCACATTTGACCCAAACACGACACATAGACACCTTTGTCTCTCTGAAAAGAATAGGAAAGTGAAATGTGGGTGGACAGAGAACCAGTATCCTGATCATCCTGACAGATTTGACCGCTGGTGCCAAGTTTTGTGCAGAGAGGCTCTGACTGGGACTCGTTGTTACTGGGAGGTTGAGTGCAGCGGAGACTACATGGCAATAGGAGTTGCATATAAAGGACTGAGCTGGAAAGGAAATGGTTTGGAATGTCACCTTGGATCCAATACCATGTCCTGGAGTTTGTCTTGGTCTTATTCCCAGTACTCTGTTCATTTTAATAACAAGATGATTGAAATCAGTGCCACCTATGGCCCCAGAATCGGCATGTATTTGGACTGCCATGCTGGCTCTCTGTCATTTTATCGCATCACAGACACAATGACCCTCCTGCACAGGTTTAACACCTCCTTCACTGAACCACTCTATACAGGATTTTGGCTTCAGGGTGACAGCAGCGCAACTTTAAGTTGCCTAAAGCCATGAGACCAGTGACCAGTTCTCTCTATCAGTCACCAAAAGCACAAGGGAAAGTGACATTGACAATTCATGGCCTGATGTAGATCAATGATAAGGACATACAGTACAGGCCAAAAGTTTGGACACACCTCCTCATTCAATGTGTTTTCTTTATTTTCATGACCATTTACAGCACTCCATCACTCTCCTTCTTGGTCAAATAGCCCTTACACAGCCTGGAGGTGTGTTTGGGGTCATTGTCCTGTTGAAAAATAAATGATCGTCCAACTAACCTGACTTCTGCACAACACAACTGCTGGTCCCAACCCCATTGATAAAGCAAGAAATTCCACTAAATAACCCTGATAAGGCACACCTGTGAAGTGAAAACCATTTCAGGTGACTACCTGTTGAAGCTCATCGAGAGAATGCCAAGAGTGTGCAAAGCAGTGATCAGAGCAAAGGGTGGCTATTTTGAAGAAACTAGAATATAAAACATGTTTTCAGTTATTTCACCTTTTTTGTTAAGTACATAACTCCACATGTGTTCATTCATAGTTTTGATGCCTTCAGTCATGAAAATAAAGAAAACACATTGAATGAGGAGGTGTGTCCAAACTTTTGGCCTGTACTGTAGATGTAAGCCCCAATCAGCTGACCTACTTCACTGAAGAAGGCCAAGGATGGCACAAAGTGACAATTAATTACCCCTAACTGGAACACTAATTAAACATGTTTTGAAAATACTAAGCTTCCAAAATGTGGAAGTCAGTGTACTCATGTTGCCATCTTTTGGAGGTTCCACTTGATGACATCATGCAATACAATATGAAACCACAGAAATGTATGGTTAATTGGAGCCAACAGATGAAAGATCAGGAGCCATGCTCAGGTTATCACTTTAAACTAAAGCTGTAATAATAAAATGATAGTGTGAAGATGTGAGGCCTGTGCTCATTTTGAGCTACTGGAACAAATGACAAGCAGATAAAAGATTTACTGCCTAAAAACCACATGTAAAATACTTTACATCGGATTTGTGGAGTGTCAACACAGATCAAGGAGGAAAAATATTAGAATTTATCAGAAAGACTGGAATCTGGTAATCCAATGAAATTTGCCACTGAACTCTTTTCTAGAAATCTTTGTGATGACTAGTAAGCTAACACATTAATTAAAAGCAATCATTTTCTTCCTGGAAGAAATTGTCCTTGATGTTTTACCGCTAGTTTCATTCAGCCTTGGGATAAAGAAATATGGGAAGAGAGCTGTACTTCCAAGCATAAACATACAGTATACTTACAGTCGAAGCTCTTCAGAGGAAGATGAACAAGAGTTAAGAAGAATGCCCCCCCCCTCCCCGATTTTTAAAACATAAATAGGTACTATTAAGGATTGGATCAAATATTGATAAAGGGATGCCTGGAGTCAATGTGGGACACATTAACTAGGGGAATGTAAAGTCAGTAGTGTAGCATTTATAGTGACTTGTATAAATCTGTTCCCCTTTTATTCATTTTGTTTTCAGTCTAGAAGGGAGATGGAGGAGATGGGTGTATGTACCTGTGTACATCTTTATGTGGATATTCTTGTACATGCTGTGTCTATAAAAAGTATTCAACCCCATAGAAGTTTTCAATTTTTATTGTTATACAATATTTATTTACACCAGATTTCATTTGGCTTTTTTTGACACTGATAAACAGAAGGCTCTTTAATGTCAAAGAGTGAACAGATCCCTTTAAAGTGTTTAAAATTAATTACAAAATAATTTATGGTTACTTTCATCTATGCTGTTTGTTTAATTGGTCAATATTATTTATAGAAAAATAATGTATAGAAAAGTATTTAATAATATATGTATATGTGTTGTTTAGAATAGTATAGTTTAATGAACTACATTTCAATCATGAATAATCCACTGCATCCACTGAACAGTGTCATCTCCAGGCAGAGGAGTAGCTTTAGTGACAGACTTTTGTCACTGTCCTGCTCCACTGACAGACTGAGGAGATCGTTCCTCCCCCACACTATGCGACTCTTCAATTCCACCCGGGGGAGTAAATGCTAAAATTTTTTTTTTTTTTTTTTCATTTTTATTACTATTTAATTTAATATTGTTTCTTTGTATCAGTATACTGCTGCTGGATTATGTGAATTTCCCCTTGGGATTAATAAAGTATCTATCTATCTATCTATCTATCTATCTATCTATCTATCTATCTATCTATCTATCTATCTATCTTTTATCAGTTATAACTTACTATCCTCTATCTTGAAAATGTGAAGCTATTTCTATCAAACAAGCTTTACTTATTCTGTGCCATAGTCCTAAATTCCACCTGTTGACTTAACCCATTAAAATTAGTTGATGTGGTCTTTATGAAAATTATTTCCACACAATTTGATATTTTCTTAAGTTATTTACACAGAGACCTCTGAGGTGACACTCTGGAAGAGGCTGAAGGTAGCTTTAAGAGGACAAATTAAGTTTGAAGACTAGAAGGGCATTAGAGTTTATTACTGAAATTTCTATAATACAGCAACAATAAGATCCAAATGAATGATTTGATATGATATTTGGCTCTACAATGTAATCTTTAGAGAACAAAAGAACTGGAACAACTTATCTTTATAGTCACTTCAGTATTATTACAGACATGGAGATAAGGCAGGTAAGATATTAACACATACAGTACATAAGCAGGGTGTTCACAACACAATTATAAAAATTAACAATGCAGGCAGAAATAAAGTTAGGGATCAGAATCAAGACATTTAAGGAATACTGAAAGTCCATGTATGTTTTACAGTTTTAAGAAGATGCGTTTGAAGTCAAGGACTTTCTTGATAAAATACAAATACCACCACAGCTCAGTACTCCCTGTGTAGAAGAGTATAAAAACTCTCTGTAGTTCTTTGTCATTCAAGACGCCATAAACTAATTTCTAAATGTAAAAGCTGTGGGCCAGGTCCACTGCCCTGAGGATATTCTTAGAGGAAGACTAAATTATACCAAAAGCATTTCAACATGTGGCAATTACTGTTTTTCTAAAGAGAAGATAATGACTTGCTAGAAATAGTGAGCTCCATATTTATCCATGCCCTTAGTATTATATTTGACAGAAGAATTTCATAAGATCTCCAGATTCAAAAATAATATATATAAAAGCGTGTTTTTTTAAGTAACATCAGTGAGGCAAAATCAGTTTTGTGTGTTATATAAGGATAGTTTAAATACCTCCAAATGTATATTACAAGGACACATGAAGATTTCTTTAAACAGAATTTTAGTAATACAAAGGAAAACATTAAAACAGATGTTAATCAAAGGTACTCCCTGCATCCTACTTTAGCCAAGATTATCTATCTATCTATCTATCTATCTATAGTATATAATAAAAAAAAGCAAAGGGACACGTGAAAAAAGGACACCAAGGTGAACCCTGTATTTTGTGATGGCTAAAAAAAAATTTACAACAGACAAAAGAAGAAATGACGTCTTTTTCAGACAGGTGCCTTCTTCAGACTGATCCAAAATGGGGGTGTACTGTAGCTAATTATCAGTGTTATAAACTGGATAGGGCAGGCTCAGGAGGGTGGAAACCAGAAGTCACATCGGAGGTGGAAGGAATGTCAATCATCCGTTTTATGGAGGGAGGAAGAGAAAAGGCATTAGGTAATAGCGCCACCCTCTGGTTCAGAGTGCAACAACCATTATGTGAGCACTGAGGTTATTTCCCAAATGTGCAGGTGTGACTATATACAGTATATATTGTGACACATTGGGGTTGCTATCGCTCCCTTGAACCCTTGTCCAATACGCCAGACACCAGATAAAAGTCCAAAAGTAGACTATATTTATTCTGCACAGTGCACAAAGCACCCTCCTCTCCACAATACTCATTAAATAAATCTCAATAATCACAATAAACCAATCCACCACTCCCAGACGCGTTGCCACCCTTCCACCCAGCTCAGCTCGCTGTCTGGGAGCTCCCACAATCCTTTTATCCTCCCTGACCCGGAAGTGTTCCAAACCCCAGTCCATTTGATCTTCTATCACTTCCAGGTCAGATCAAAAGTCCTTTTCTTCACCCCAATCTCAATTAAAAGAATAGAAAATCTTCCTCTTCATAGGAGTGCGCCTTGGGAGCGGGACCCCCAACAGGAGCAGAGGATGTCTGGGGGAGAAGAGAGACAAGGCAGTGAGACAAAAGGACAGCTTCTGTACAG